>CABFVX010001478.1:5764-30809 GCA_902151425.1 Timema shepardi | reverse complement strand
CCCCCCCCGTAATCTTGTCGAGGTTTATGAAGAAAAGTCGCCGCAAGTAAGGCCCTGCATCGCCAACGCCTTAATAGACGCCTTAAAGACGTCGGTTAGTCTACTTCCATCTTAGTTCGCGCGCTTGAGACGTCCAAACATGGCGTTGGGGTGCGCCCGGGACGAGGTGGTATCAGGTAGAGGCCCAGTGTTGCCAACCCTAATACCCTAAAAATCAGTAGCAATAGCCCCAAAAATTCAGTAGATTTCAGTAGATGTATTTAAAAGTGGTGATACATGACCATTATTAATTATTTTATTGAACGTAGGTGATATTACTCACCTATGTTATTCCTCCTGCCATTAACATTTTTGCCCCTTTGTTGTTGACCTCAGTGGTCTTGGGGTAATGTTCTCGCCTCAGGATCTGATGTTAGTGGGTTCAAACCCAGTCGAGGTCAACGAATCTTTCTTGAGCAATAACAATCCATAGCACTCCTTCCTTCGGAGGGGAAGTAAAGCATTCAGCCCCATGCTGATTGATGTATGTAAAAGAACCCTGTGGGTATGTGAAAATACCTTTCCTGGCAAAATTAGTAGGTCTCTTTACTCTCGCTCATAGAAATTATTGTGAGCTGATATAATCAGTAGGTCCGAAAAGTGCACGTAAAATACTGTACCTAAAATAAATTACAATAAAAAAATCTTGTCTATGACCAATGCTTCATGCTTTAAGTGTTTGGAAGTACGTGCTACACTAGCTAGATAAAATAAGCTGTTACAAATTGTGTGTTTTAAAGTGAGTGGATTTCTTCAGACTAGTGTAATAGCGCCTTCCTGTCTATTCACTGTGACAGCCAAATTCTTGGAAGATGGCTAAGCTTACAGTTATTATAGTACAAAGTGTTTTTTTTAAGTTGTCAAGTTACAAAGCTGCGTAGAAGCTTTTCCCTCCCCCTCCTTTCCCAGCTAACGCACCATTTCAAAGAGCCAATGAGTGAAGTTGACAGCATATGAACATATCAGTAGATTTGTTAATTTTATTTGAATTAATCAGTAGATCAGTAGAAAAGTTAAAAATCAGTAGATCTACTGAAAAATCAGTAGGGTTGGCAACACTGGGTAGAGCAGCTGGTTTCGGCTAGCTCAGGCATGTCACGTGATACAGTTCACCAGCGTGATATAGAAGCGACAGGAGTGGTTGGAGGTGCTGGGCTGGGTTAACGAGGGGAATAAAGGAAGACGTGGTAAGGGTGGAGGAGGGTAAGGAGTTGTGTTGAACCTTATACAGTAGGCTGGTGTAGGAGTTAGGTGTATTAGAAGTGGAGATGTAAGTGGATCTTCAAGCAAGCGAGAAGAGCAGTGCTGAGAAGTATTTACATACACCGAAAGTCCTTCACAGAATCACAAGGATTTAAAACACAAACTTTAAGGGCAATATCTACTTGAAGGGAATTTAATTAAAATGAGTTATTTCTTAAGGTGCGGCAGCAGGAAGCAAAGTAGTTTTATATTTATATAGCATTACATTTTTTTTGTCCAAAATAAATCAAATATTTCCCCAGTAGCAACATCAACTTTAGTTTTCTGCACATGCTAATATAAACAGATCTTGAATATCTATCAAGGATGTCCTGGAATTTTGTCAAAACTTTTTAAATAAAGAGAAAAAGTTTTGACAAGATTCCAAGACACCCTTGACAGATATTCAAGATCTGTTGATATTGGCATGTGCAGAAAACTAAACTCTGTGTTGCTACCGGAGAAATATTTGATTTATTTTTGCCAACAAATTTCCCTTCTATAAAAACTGTAAACTATTTTGGCTCCCTTCGGCCGCACCTTAAGAGAAAGTCAGTTCAGAAGTTTTTAGGCTATTAAAAAAACTTCAAGTGCCTTAATATGTTTTGTTGTGATCCTGCTAAAAATAATTTGTTTGAAGGCGGCTTGACTTGTGTTTATAGCTATTACATTGACATTCCACGGAGAATATTGTTAAAAATTTGCTATTTTCCTATTTTCACTAACCTTAACGCACACATTTCTCTCTCTTCTACTAATACTTATTTACGTTTAAAAATACTTTATTATTTATTATTGTTTTACGAGCTAATGCAAATGTTCATAAAAATTGTATGTATAGTTGTTTCCCTTTTCCATAATATTTTAAATTACGTGTTTATATTACTATATTATAGCAACGTATATAATACAATTGTTCATGCAAATCTTGTAGCTTGGTCACACACAATTCCCTCCCACCCCTCACCACCCCCACAAAAAAACAAAAAAAAAATCTTATCACATTTGCGCGCGTAACAAACAATGCTAGCTAGGCTCGTTCATTCATTAAACTTTTATAGGTCCATGTCCAGTCCAGCCCAACTCCACTCTCTAACCCCCCCCNCACCCCCCCCCCCCCCCCAAAAAAAAGTTTCGTTCGCTACGTTGCTTCTGTAAACAAACCCTAGTGCATTGTGGGAGCGAAGTATACAACCAGCCTACACACGCACTCACCTTCCCCCGTTTGACGCCCTAACACATCCCTCTCTCCCTCCCATTAGACCGCTCCGATCTGATGCCTGACCAGAGTTCTGTCACATCTGTCAAGGTTGATCACCCCTCTCACCAACCCCTAGACCCCCAACCCTTCCCACTATTCCACTCGCTAAAACACCTGACTCCCTCTATCCTTCTTCCACCAACCTTTCGTGATTGTCACAATTGACGCGCAACCTGTCAAGTAACGTTGGTTATCACGCCAACCTCCTCTACCTTCACCACCTAACCCCACCCACCACCCTCACTCATCAACCCCTAATCACAATTTATAGTGGACGCCCGACTGGTATTTGATTGCGATATATTTTGTATAGTAATTACTCCCTTTTTTTTTAGACACGGAATTATTTTTGCATTCATTACTGATATTATCAAAACAAACGCGAAAAGTATCATTAACATTATTGGCAAAGCTTTAGGGCTTGTTTACTGAATTGGTGATACAAACAAATTAATTGAAGAAAAAGCGGTATTAGGAAGGTAAACTTAAATATATATATATATATATATATATATATATATAATAACTTACCTGACACAGAATGAGACTCAATGTCTGATAACTTAGTTTAGTCAGTAATGAGTCAGCTTCATCAATTTTCTGATTTCAGTATCGGAAGCCGGTTTTGTAAAGCTAGTAGTCTACAATTTACACTAAAACTCACTTGTAAATAAAAATTTGCTTAGTATTTTAGCCTTATAGGTAATTATATATAGGCCTATATTTTTTGCCACCAAGTCTGATTAACCGTTTAGGGTTTACGCTTATGTACTAATTATTCCAATAGTTAAAGGGATTAGGAAGGTTACATTTAGAAAAAGTGTACCCACACTTTTGTTTAGGGAGATTGGAAAACCATATTAGAAAAAAAAACTCAGTGCCCACGACCGAGATTCGAACCTCAATTTCCTCATCATCGTTTACTGTGAGAGAAGCACTTTAGACCCTCCAACCAGCAAAGCGACTTGTATTTATATACTCGCTTTGCTCGTTGGGGGCTCCACCCCTGAATCCCCAATAAGTTTTCTTTACAAATGAATGTAAACTAGAAGCTAGAAGCTATAAGTCAAGTTTCTAGCTCATCTGGAAGTGGGTAAACATTAATGTCAGTGAGTGAGTCAGCCATGTGGCTTTATAGTTTTATAATATTGATACAGAACATGTACGCTAAGCTTACGAAAAATGTAATTTTCTTCTTATAGTTGGCTACAGTAATATTTATTCTAATAATTGAAAATATGTTTCATAAATCTTCAAGTCAAAGCTTTACAAGAGAATAATAGCTTGTAAATTGTAATAAATAAGAAAATTGTTTCATAAATAAAGCTGGAAGTCTTCACTTTATAAAATAATTAACTTGTAAATTTGTAATAATTGAGAAATATATGTTTCATTAAGCTACAAGTTCACACAATACTATAGAAATAGCTTTTGAATTGTATTAAATGAGAAAAATATGTTTCATAAGGCTACAAGTCTATACTTTACAAGAGCGTACACTTGTAAACTGTAATTAATGAGAAAATTATATATTTTAAAGTTTCAAGTAGGCACTTGTAATTACAAGTGAAATTTTATTTACACATGTTTCTTAGAAGTAAATTTATAGTTTAGTTTCATAAAGCTACTTGTCGCCAAGCACTTGTGAATCAAGGGATATTTTTTACCATTTTCAGCACATAGTCATAACAATTTACAAGTGCAATTTTAATGGGCTATTTGTGAATACCTAGTCCAGTATAATAGGTTAAAAAGTATAACACCCGTGCAAACATTTTATATAATATATGTATTATTATTATTATTATTATTATTTACACTACTATAAAGCCACATGGCTGACTCACTCATTAACATTAATGTTTATCCACTTCCAGATAAGCTAGAAACTTGATATTTGGCAAATTTATAGCCTTTAGCCTGTAACCGAAGTGAAAATTCCAAAAAATTTAAAATTTAATTTTTAACCCCCCCAAAAAATGCAAAATGATGGAGCAACTTTAAAGTCAATGTCGACCTTTATTTGGAGGTCTCTTGTGGCTAGACGGTAAGACCTATTAAAAAAGTCTCTGGAATTATATTATTTTACATCTACGTGCAAATAAAACTGACCGGGGGATTGGGGGCGGAACATCCAATGAACAAAGCGAGTTAGGCCCCTATATCTATAGACCTATGAGGTTATTACTGATATTAGGACTGCAGGTGATTTTTGAGTTCACATTTTAAAGGTCTAAATCAGTTAATTGACAATTGAGAAACTTATAAAAGAAATAGGACATTATTGTTGTAAGAAATTAATCAAAATCTGAATAAATTCAAAAAAAGTTAAATCAAGCAGTGCCCTACAGTATGCTGAGCCCCAAAAACATCTAAAAATTATATAATGTACCGCATTTCATTTTTACTTTCTCGCTATCTTACAGGTAGAGAAAGGATTGTAATCATCAAAAAAAATCAACTCAAGATTTTGGTGAATCTCGACGTTTCATGACCTCCAGAATCCGAAAATGTTGTTTTTGAATATCTGTCCGTCCTTCTGTCTGTCTGTATGACTTTACCTCAAACTAGAGCCTAAACTATTTTACCGATCGGGCTAAATCTTGGTATCTAGGGTTTTCATAGGGTTACTCCAAGGAGTTTTTGGAATTGGACATCTAACCCTAAAAATAAGGGTAGTTTATTGAGCGGCAAAAAGAGAAAAAGTTTATTTTCTATAAATCGCCTCAAATGATTTTGTTTAAATTTCATTTCTAAGCATTTCTAAATATTAGACACAAAAAGGTTACTCTCAATATTTCGGAAAAACGACTTTAAGGGCTCCGGTCTGATGCGTAAATTAACATTGTTTACTACATCTCCGAAACTATTTGAGATTTTAAATTATTTTACCTTACAAATACCTAGATCTAATTAAAATACAAATATTTTATAGGAAGATTATTTTTATAATATCAATAACGTTCAAGCTATAAGAAAATATATTTTTTTAACTTTTCAAACATATAAGGTAAAGTATTGTGACCGTAAAAAATAGCTAACCTGAAATGCTGATGGATGTCGACGTCTCATGACCCTCCAAACCTTAAAAAGTGGTATTTGCAATGGCGTCTGTTGGTGTATATGTTTAAGCTTAATTTTAAGAGTAATTTAATAAAGGGCGAAAAGATAAAAAAGAGATTTTCTCAAAATCTGCTGTAACGATTTTGATTAAAATTCGTCTAGCATTGATTAAGATTATAAATAAACTGGAAATCTTCATTTTCCCGTTAAAATGAATTTTAGGGTACTTTACAGAATCTTAAATTTCCGTATTCCTGCACCTATTTGAGATACTAGATAGCTTATCATTGCAAAATTGTACTACTACTAAAAATACAAAAACTTTTATTTGAAATATATATTTATAAAACCAGATTTCTCTTAGCTATTGCCAAATATATTAATACAATTTTGTGATCTTTAGTTATAAACAGATACTACTTAACTCTTAACGCAATAATTCTCCAATGCCATAAAGTAATTAAATATAAGTAGGTCTCTCAAAAAGTTTATTTTTTCTTTAAATCAATCAGGAGAAATATTTGTACAACAATGATCTATCTCCATTTTAGACTCAGTAGTCAATATTTACATTTTTTATTTGTCATAATTTAATAGCAATGTGATAACATGAAGATTTTCAACACCTAATAAAATGTTGAAAATTTAACAAGAAGTTGAAATTTTAATACGAAGTATTGACCCTGGTGGACACCATATTGATATTTTTATCGGTCCTAAGATACAAATAAGGACATTAATTCTTTTAAAATAAAATTATAAAATTTAAAATTGGGACTCAACAAATCTTTTAAATAAATACAGAACAAGTTATGCTTGGGTTTACTAGTGTATACCATTTCGTTTCCCATATATTACTAGTTTTGAGTAAATATCTCCATTTTTAAACATTAGAGCAAGAAAGTCCGTGCGGAGTTCCGTACCGTTTTTTTTTTTCTACCTTTGATTTGTGCAACAATGGAGACAAATTCTTATGTATTCATATTTCATCAGTAAATAAAACAGATCACTTATGAATATTTTATCCAAGTACACTAGAATTAAAAAAACAGATTATTTCCTTTATTCATACTAACTAATTAAAAAACATTCACTGGTAAATATTAAATTGTAGAGAAATTATTTTTATTAAAAAAAACCTGGTGTAGTCAAACTAATTACCTTTTATCTGTGCACCGCATCTTACTACACATCCAGAATTTCCTCATATTTACCTTTCTTTTACATCCAATACAAACAATCTATTTTTCCACTTTCAACTGGCTAGGCCTGTCATACCTTCATATGCCTTATAATCCATCTTAAGATTAGAACGGACACATAATCCAGTCCCCGCAAGTCAATTTATAAATGTGAAAGGTTAAGCCCTTATTTTCATGGATGATACATTTTCGGTCGTACTGGTAATTGAACCCGGTATTCTTAGCTCAGTAGGCAGATACACTACCAACTCAACCAAGTTGTCGGAGCTTCATATTCGTTTTAATGATGTAATCATGATGACGGTAACATTTAAAGGGAATGTACTCGCATCAGCGAAGTGAGTTAGTGAGAATCAGTATTATTTAAGCTACTCTCAATACACACGACCGATATTTGAGCATTGACATTCCCGTCAACGGATATTCTATCTGTTGTGAGAGTTTGTTGAAATATATATATTACAATGATTACTTTTCTAAATTATATATATATATATACACATATATATATTACAATTATTACTTTTCTAAATTCAGTTGCACGTTTAATATAAAGTATATTAGCGACTCAATTTACAAGGTAGGTTTATATATATATAATATGTAGACAATATATATAATATTTATAGCGTTTCTAAATCCAGTTGTACATTAACTATAAAGTATATTAACGACTCAATTTACCTATTAGGTCTATACACGTACAACTGAAATATATATAAACCTACCATGTAAAGTGAGTGGTTAATATACTTTATAGTAAACGTACAACTGAATTTAGAAAAGTAATCATTGCAAACAAAATAAATGCCATACCCAGACAGCTCAAAATAAACATATACTCGCTTTGATTAGTGATGTAGCGCCCAATTCACCAACTCGTTTGTTACTGACACGTGACAATGGCGTGGCGTGAAGTGTAGCTAAAGTAAGCGGCACTTGTTAAAAATGTACTTTTAATGATTATGTTTTTTTAACCACTTCAACCCCATTTGACCAAAAATAGCTAGTCTCTGCACTAAAAACCTCACACGGGAAATGTATTTCTGTTGACACCTGAACAATGAGTGTTTCACTGAATGATGAGAACATATTAAAGGTACAGTTTAGACTAGCTTTGATTGACCTGGTGACAGACCAAGACACGACACTGACACATGGGTTTTGGTACAGCTTTCAAAAGGTATAAAGTCTATTCGAACACAAAGTACACACATCCATTTATGTTGGTATTTCTCTTGAAATATATTTAGAACATCGTTAGCATGCAGCGCTTCATGTTGACAGTTACTAACGGTTTGGTCTCTACAGTTTTAAATAAATAGTCTAAACAGGATAAAATATAATTAAGGGGGTGTTGCGCTAAATAGATCGAGTCCTATTCTTTTAAGGTGAAGAAACTTAATTTTTTACAGTCACAGTAAAAAGTTTTGTTTAAAATAAATAAAACATTGCTTCAGTAGAAAATCTAAGTTGAATTTTCTGCACACAGTACTATCAACAGTTCTTTAATATTGTACATGGGTATCATAAAAATTTAAACAGGACATTTTTCTCTTAGTTTAAAACATTGTATGTTCAAATTCTATTATACACATGACAAATATTCCAGAGTTATAATTATTACTATAATAATAATTATTATTATTATTAGCACCGCGTCTTACAACCCGTTCGGATTGTACGCACTTACGCTAATGTGTAATGGTAGAGAGGTTGTGAGATAAAATAGAGGACCTACAGTTTAACGTGGAATCCGAACCACGGTGGAGGCCTGGCATTCCACACATTCACAAGTTTTGATTAATACACGTCTTGTCAGAGGTGAAGGAAGGGTTTGGTAATAATATAAGTCAGCGCTGGGACCGAGGATTGAACTCCAGAGATGTTGATAACACCATTACTTTACATTTATTACTATTTACAGTCTATAGCCTGGATCAGTTTTTTATTGAAATCATAATTTTCACTGCCGGCTTGCTAGGTACATCGTAACTTTATATGCCTTATAATATAACTTAAGGCTAAGGCAGGCACAACATCAAATCTCTGGCCGGTAACTCATCACTGTATAAAAGTAAACTAATACTTCACCAATGATAAAAAATTTTGACATACCGGAAATTGAACCAGGAACTCTTATCTCAGTAGGCAGTCACGTTATCCACCGATTTAAGGTGTTGGATTGTTGATAATACCATGTGTAGAAAATTAAACTAATTGCATCTATTGAGGTAAATATTTTATTTATTTTTTTAAAAAAAGATGGTTTTTGGTCAAAAAAACTGTTACATTATTGTTACAAAAATATTATTTTATTTTGATTTCCCTTCAATCACTATACCATATTTAGTAAGTCAAACACTGGAATACTAAAGAATTGGAGATAAGTTTTTTAACACCATATCTTACTACTTGATCAGGCTATACACTTATATGAAAATTATTATAATGGGGTAGGGATGAGAAAGGAAGCAAGTTATATTTTATGAACCCTCATTTTCGTGGAATGAGAGTGGGAAACAATTTATAAAAGACCACTCTTGGTAGACCTGAAAGAAATTCGAACCCCAATATTCCTGTCATCAGCAGGCTAATCTAATACGATAGTGACAAATTAGACCATTCGGCCACTGAATCAGGTGAAATTTATTTCAAATATTTAAATAGTAGTCCTTTTTGTACAAGAAAAAATTAACATATTATTTTTCTCACCTCGTCACTACCCATTTAGGTTAAACAAACTAACATTAATTACTTTAATGTTTTAAGAATGATGAAGATAGAATAGAGAGCAAAGGTATCCGTATTGGTGTGTGGTTAGGATGGAAAATAATTTAAGGGAAAAAATCACCCTTTCTACACCCGACTGATATTCAAACCCGGATCTCCTCCTGATTGGTAATTCAGACTATTACAATAGTGACGCATTAGACAAGGTGACCACCAAAACGGGTAAACTATGTACAAATAAGCATGCGCATAAAACATTAGTTGTTTACCCCGAGTCCCTAACCTTCCCTCCTCCCTCCATTGCGTGAAACGACGGGTCTAGTAGCTATCGAAACGAGTCATTTTATTTCCCCAAACTAAATTTTATGTTTATAAGTTTTATCTCAAGTTGTCTGTGAAAATAAATTAATTATTTTTATAAAACCAGGAAAACACAGGAAATCTTGCATTAACAAAATAATGGCTATTCTAACTAAGGTAAAATTTCTTATAATGCGCCTGGAGATACAATTATAAATCACGCGTTGGAAAGAGACCACCAGAACTCATGAGTCAGCATCATTGCTAATTATGTATTTATTTGAGATATTAAACATGATTTTTCTTAAACTACTGATTATAAAACCGCAGAAGTATGTCTACGAGCAAGAGAGAAAGAGCCCATCAATTTTGCCGGGAAAGATATTTTCATACACCTTCCAGGTTTCTTTAACATGCCATAATTGACATGGGACCGACGGCTTCACTTCCCTCCAAAGAAAGTTGTGTTACGGATGGTTGTCGCTCAAGAAAAATCCGTTTATCTCAGTTGGGCCTAAACCCACGAACATCGGGTCTTGGGGTAAGCACTATATCTCACAACCACCAAGATCGACGTCATTTTTAATTCGTCTTCCGGTTGGGTGAAGTTCCCACTGAACTAAATTACTAAACTTTTTTTTTTAAACAAACACACAAAACAGATTTGTAAAACGTTCCTAAATAATACATTTATGAAATGATGTTCAATTATAGAAGGTTTATTACATACATTGTGCCATGACCCATATTTTTGACCCTGGCAACATGATTGCATTACGTGCATGAAGAATACTTTTAAAAAAGGCAGCAAAAAGGCAGTTCGTATTTAAAACAAGATAAAAAATAATTTTATTCCTGCATCCGTTGTAAATTCATTTGGTCCCTAAACATGGCGAGATTGCCATAATTTATCATCTACGAGTTCAATGAGTTGGAAATTTTGGGACGGTTTTCAAAAGCGATATAAAAAAAAATCACACAACACGAATGTATGTACAAGTTTTGACGATCCAAATTATTTTAGAACATTTTATAAGCCTGGTTTAGTTTTAATAACTAATTAATTAATAATCAAAACTACGTTATAATGAAAACTCGTCCGATACGTTAGATCAGTAGATAGCGTGTCTGGTTACTGGGCTAAAAGTTCCGGGTTCGATTCCCGGCATGGCTGAGAACTTAATATTTGGTTTAATGATCAATAAACGTCAGCGGACTGGATGTTGTGTCTGTTATAGATTTAAATTAGTTTATCATTTGTGTGCTGATATAATCAGTCGTTTCAGAATGTGCACGTTAAATAACCCAGATAATTTAAATAAAAAACTATGTTTGTATTAGTCTCGTGCGTTGACATAGATTAAAACCATAAATATAACTATTATTTAAAAATATGAAACAGTTTTAAAAAATCATTTATATATTTAAAGATTTGTTTTAACACCTTTAGAAAGAATCTGGTGAATATGTCTTGACAAAACTGAAACATACTTGTTTTTTAACTTTAGCATATCAAATTCATATTAATGTGTAACATTTTTTTTAATGTCTTTCCTTATATAAATATTCTGAAAATTTAAACCTGGACAAGTGAATCGAACTCAAGACTTTTAGTTTAGTACGCCAGTGCTCTGACCACTGAGCTATCTGAGAATCGTCCCATACTCATGGTCATTTTGCACTCATATTTTAAGGCCGATTTCATGATGGACGTGTGGAAATCGTAGGATATAAATGAGGGATTTTATTACATCACGAGCTATCAGATAACGCAGCCACAGTGGTTAGAGCATTGGCGTACTAAGCCAAATGTCCCGGGTTAAATTCCCGTGTCCAGGTATCATTTTTCAATTTTCAGAATAGGATATCTAGATGGAGTAATCCTCACTTAAAGCATAAATAATATCTTTGGCTATTTGATTCTTAGTATAATTATAATTATCTGAGCCGATAAAAGGTAAGATTTTCCCATAATTATTTATCAACATAATACACTCGCATATATTATTATTATTATTATTATTATTAGTAGTAGTAGTAGTAGTAGTAGTAGTAGTAGTATTTAAAGCAATACTTTGAACAGTTAGATTTTACTTTTGTATCATTTAGCTTTAGTTACGTCAAATTTGGGTGACCTGGTGGTCTAGGGGTAAGGTGTCAGACTCCTATGCTGGCGGCCGGGGCTCAATCCCCGGTCCCGGCATAAATTTATCTGATTACCAAACCCTTCCTTCACCTCTGACAAGACGTGTATTAATCACAACTTGTGAATGTGGGGAATGCCAGGCCTCCACCGTGGTTCGGATTCCACGTTAAACTGTAGGTCCTTCATTCCATCTCACAATCATCCTACCATTACACATTAGCGTAAGTGCGTATAACCCGAACGGGTAGTAAGACGCGGTGCTAATAATAATAATAATAATACGTCAAATTTATTGTAATCATTTTCAAAATTGATTTTTTTCGTATTTTAAACTTTAGTCAACTATGAACTATGCAAACATTAATTTGTAGCTTATTTCGAAAGAAAAGGGTAAAAATATATTTCAATAAAAAGACATGAGCTAAGCTGTTAATATTCTTCAAGAGCGAACACAATAGACAATCGGCCGGATACTTTAATTATAACACACTTTTCTTTCTATATCTAGGAACAATTAAAAGTAGCTAACGCGGTAAATTTTTGAAGTGGATCTGTTCTATTTGCTATAACTTTTGACTGTGTGTATGAAAGAAGAAGTAAATTTAAAAAAAAATCACCTAGCCTTCACTAGTACTCATGTGTATAAAGATATATTTCTAGTCTTATCTGACTTGGTAGAAAGGTTTGGGGTTTCAATCATGGCTAATTGTACTGAAGTGTTTTTGCGCGAATGGTTTCCCAGTCCTTCTTTAAGTTAATACAGGTATATTTTCTTCTAAATTGTATCTGCCTGTTACTTATCATATCAGTTTAAATATTAGGAGAACCAAGATGGGCTGGAAAAAATAAGTGCACACCAAGCCTTACTGACATGATAATAAATATATGTTCATGATTATACACCCGATTATGAAGCAATCAGTAATTAGGGATACGAAATATTTTATATGTAGGCCTAAATAGTTATACACGATTCCATAAATGAATTATAATCCTTGATTCCATTTATAATTCCATACAGTACTCATGCATATGATTGTTAACGTATGAACTTAATAAACAGTAAATAATTGACGACATTGTAAATCATTGTTATAATCAAACGACCATTGATGCTCAATTTATGTTTTGTATCCATTTATATGTTTTGTTTGTTCAAAATTACAAAAGGTTGCATTTATATTTTTGAATGCAAACAAATATTTAATTGTTTTGCGTAACATATGCTTGTTTAAAACACGAATGACATAATTTAGTGACGTTTGGAGTCTAAAATGCAACAACAGCTAATAATAATTCAATAAACATTTAAAATTACTGTGATAATTTTGTTTTTTATACTCATGAATAATGTACACACCGTTTGCCCTGAAAGGTAGAAGTCTACCTTAACGCATTATACTATGGTATTATCGTATAAGCTATACCATAGTGTAACAATGGAAGGTAAGATTTCAACCTTACAAGATAGACTGGATGAAGTATTTTGTAAAATTAATCAAGAACTTATTCATGAATACAAATACTGATGGGCACATTGACTATATGCCACGCTCATCTAGTCTAGTTTGTCAACTACGGAAATATCAGGGGTTTGAATCCTGAATTGGTGTATTGAGGGTTCTTTCTTGAATGGTTTCCCAATCTCTTTCTTAGACAAAGGGGTTGAGTAGATTTCATGGATAGTTTTAATATTATGGATACCTGACAAGTATTCAAATAAAAGTAGAGGCAATCGCATAGTGTTTATAGAACGTCCTATGAACGAGTGGATATATTTGAGGGGAGATAATGGCTAAAAATCAAGATTTACCTTAGTTTATAATAATTATTGTGGTATTATTTTTATGCTCAATTTACCATCAACTTGGTCAGCCTTAACTTTAATATTCTTTTTAAAATTCTTTTTAAAATTCGATTTTTATGAATTATTATAACATGATATTGATAATGGTTATTAATATGTTTAGTTTTCAGCTTCCAAACAAAAGGGTGAATTATCACATAACTTACAGATTGACTTAAACTGAAACAACCATATATATTAATAAATATCCAAATTCAACGTCAAAAATGACTCATGGACATAATACAATTTTTTTTTTGCGTTGTCTGTTATCGAACAAGCTCCCCTAGACGTGTAATTAAACTATTTATAAGGGGTAAAGGCATCCGTTAACTTCGGTCAGTATTCGCTATTGTGATATTTTAAAACAACGATAACCTCAATACATGTTTATTAAAGACTGACTTATTTAAATGAGATCCATAAAATGGTCACCAATCATATAATTTAAACTTATTATTTGAACGTGTTAGGCGCACATTGAAAATTAAATTATTACATGAACATAAACATGTTTTAGTTAGTTTAATTTTGATTAGCATTTATTGTACAGCAAGTGAACGAATACACACAATTTTGGTTAATTGTTTTTGAAATGAATTGATTAAAGAATAAAAACTCGTTTGTGACTACACACTGTTTTATCCGCAATCTGCGCTTGTATCCGGTATATTTCCACCTTTATAATGTTATAGCGAATATCCGCATCCCCTCGGGTATTGATACCCAACCACGTAAACGACAGTTTTTAGAAAAATGCAAGTTTATGTTTATGTTCCTAACCCGCCCCCCCCTTTTAGAGCATTTTTTTCTGCGATAAGTATCACCAAGATAAAGCAACAATTTTATAATGTTTTTTTTTTCTCTCTTGGGCAATAATGAACGTAAATCTCATGTATAATGAGCTAGTCGCAGATAAGCCTGCTTATTGTGCGTGCAGACGATAAGCAGGCCTCCAACACACTTCGCTGAAGGGCTAAGCTATCACGATCTATCTTAACTCGCCGTGTGCATGTCAAAACGGGAGAGGGGTGTGGAGTTAAAGGATAGGAAAAAAAAGAGATGGAGGGGAAGTGAAAAAGAGGGAGAGAATAAAATAGAGGTACAAGGGGGCTAGAGGTAAAATTCAGGGGTGCTTCACATTGACTTGTCTTTTTTTTTTATTTAATACGCACTTTCTGAACTGACAGATTAAATCAGATAACGACTTATAAACTAACCTAAATCTAAAACAGACACAACAACCAGCCCTTAGCCGTTAATTTATCATTGTGACAGTAGAAACCCACATTTCAACAACGATAAATTTTTCGTTCATGCTAGGAATCAAACCCTGGATCCTTAGCTCAGTAAACAGACACGCTACTGACTGAACTAAGGTGTCAGACTCATTTAGTGACAAAAATTTGATAATGCTATATCTAATCAATAAATAATAATGAAGACACTTCAATCACACATTTTAATTCTTGTTGGTGATTACATGATCTAAGACAGGGGTCGGTAACCTTTTTGGTATCGTGGGCCGTTTGTTGTCTTAAATTAGTCAGCCAGTTTGAAAGTAATACAATTGATCAAAAATTTTAACTTTATATTTACATGTATATATACATATATAAATATATGTATACATATATAAATATATATATATGATATATTTATATATATATATATATATAATTAGTTAATTTGATAATTTTTTTATGATCCAAGTAATATCATTCGGTGGGCTGGATCTGCTTGAGCAGCTTACAAAAGATTTTGAAATAAATAAAAAATCTTATCAGTAAACTACCATTAATTATAGGGGTGAAGTCAAATAAATAAAAAAAACATTAAAAGTTCTAATTAAAATTTTAATATCTAGTTTGAAATAAATACATCACGTTGTTTTGTATCCAAGCCCAAGGACAAACAGATGAAAACGGGGATAAACAGAATGATAAATCCACGTTTTTGGTCAGCTGATTACAATAAGAATGGAATGAATTGGTTAACTGCAAGTTCAAACACTAAGGAATTCATTTAAGACCAATATTACCAACCAAATTGGATCTTAAACAATAAAGTGAAACTTTAGGGAGAGAGTGTAGGGAAGGTGGGTCAACGGCAGTGTTTTGGCAGCATTTATAGCAATTTTTGTTGTTATTAAATATCTGTCGTGGATAAATAAGAAACTTTTTAAATAAAGAAACAAAGTTGCCATTAAATTCCAAGACACACTTGACAGATATCCAAGAACTTTTGAGTTAAATCCCCGGTCCCGGCACAGATTTATCTGATTACCAAACCCTTCCTTCATCTCTGACAAGACATCTTGTGAATGTGGGGAATGCCAGGCCTCCACCGTGGTTCGGATCCCACGTTAAACTCTATGTCCTCCATTTCATCTCACAATCACTCTACCATTACACATTAGCGTAAGTGCGTACAACCCGAACAGGTAGTAAGACGCGGTGCTAATAATAATAGTAAGAACTGTTGAGTTCACAATGTCAAGAAAATTAAACTGGAGAACTATTTGATTATTTTGACCAAAAAAAAATGTGTTTGATATAAAATTTGTAAATATACTACCTCAACTCGCGTTCCCTACACTGACTCCTTAAAACCGTGCCGAGTACCGACGAGTCATTCACAGAGGGTCTACATTTGTACAACCCTTCTTCTCTCAAAGCTATCTGCATCCATCTCACCCCCGCGGCCACCCGCACGGTACTCCGTGGCGCGGTGCGTCATAAAGAGGTGCGACGGTTGATAAGCCAGGGTGAGGAATAGGAAGGGGGTGGGGGGTGGGGGAGATTGGAGCGGCGCCTTCACCTGCTTTAATGGATCGGGGGTGCCATGTTAGATGTTCGTAGCATAGGGGAGAGTCGCGTGTGGGTGATAAGGCTGAATAATCCTCAACAGAATATGAACTTCAGTTGATAAGGAATCAAACGATCGAAACAAATCGTAATCGCATTACAGTCAAACCTTTTTTTAACGATTATAATCCGTTCTGGAAAGAAAAACATTGGTAGGCCAAAATGGATGGATAATTTATATACAGCCCTTCTTTCTTTTTTCTAAAAACCCAAATAATCAACCTTATTTACACGCAAAAGTTCTAATATTGAAACACTTATTCTATTCATAATTTAAAACTTAGATAATGTATTGAAACTAACTTTTTTTTTATCGGAGTCTCAAATATTTAATTAATTAAAAGGAAACGTTAGTTTGTCTATTGTATTATTGATATGCGCACATGTGGTAAAACGTTCTAAGGCGTCAAATTCGCAATATACTATATTTATAGTACGGGGAATATTGATGTTTTAATACCGGCTGGGTGTACCAGGGTTGGGTGACCTGGTGGTCTAGGGGTAAGGTATCAGGCTTCTGTGCCGGGAGTTCAGGGTTCAATCCTCGGTTTCGTCACAGATTTATCTGATTGCCAAGCCCTTCCTTCACCTCTGACAAGATGTTTATTAATCACAACTTGGGAATGTGTGGAATGCCAGGCTTCCACTGTGGTTCGGATCCCACGTTAAACTGTAGGTCCTCCATTTCATCGCACAATCACCCTACCATTACACATTAGCGTAAGTGTGTACAACCCGAACGGGTAGTAAGACGCAGTGCTAATAATAATAATAATAATAATAATAATAATACTAATGGTCTACTCTACTATAAGAGTAGCACATTGGTACACGCGACCACATTCAGATACCATATTAATGCATGACGTTAATGGATATTATGCTGCTTTGACCGAAGAAATATTATGCATACAGTTAGTCACAGATTAATACAAGATAACACTAGATTGCTACTTTTTAGGTTGATTACAACATTGATATGTTCAGCAATTATTTCCTAATTTATTTGTATGTTTATAGTATGTCACGACTAATATTATTTTAACATTTTTAGGAAGTCATATTATATCAATTTGTTTTAATATACAATTAAAGTCATTGATAATCACCATAGCTGTTTACAATGCCAAAGCATTCAAAACCATGTTTATGTTCATGAAAGTTTTGCTGATTGGCTGAGTGTCGTCTAAACAATTTTCAAACGCCCTGATTGGTCAAAGCGTGAGATAGAGTTTGGTCGTGATGATTAAGGATACGGTAATGGATCTATCAAAGGCAATAGGATTAGTATTGCACTTCTGGGAGGCCAATAGCTGTAAAACGATTTGTCTTTATTCATCTGTATTAACCAGATGCCATAGTGTCACTTACGACGAAACTCTCGTTTGATTGATTTTATTTATTGATGTACCCAAAATAGTGGCCACGTGGTCTAAAGCGTAAGATTTAAATTTCCTGAGGTCACCATTGATAATAAACCATCAATAATTTCCAATCCTTGTTCTGAACTGGAGGTTTTTTTTCAGATGTGATTAATCACTTAGGTTTTTCTAGACTTTTTTTTTATCTCTGGTGTGAATGTATTTCTGATTATTAACAGCCCTCCTCATTTGCGTCTGAATACTAATTTGAGATCTTTTTTTTTCAATTACCGGCAAAGGCCGATAAAGTATTAGTGTGAAATTTAGTTTGTTCTCTTTATCTAAACAATGTATAAACGGCGTTTGGTTATTGTACTATTAATAGGTGAAATTTACTATAAATCACGTGTGTACAAAGCACTGGCACTGAAACAGATTAATAAAAATAGTTTAACTCCCAAGGAACGGATGATTGGGGTTCAATCCCGGTCGGCTGCACTGAGGTTTTTTCCTGAATGGATTTTTCACTCTCCCTTCACGCAAATCTGGGTGCATTTACAATAAATCAAAAACCTTCTTAATTCCTAGCACATCTGTGTAATTATTTCATAGTAAGATTCGGTTCTTAAAAAAGGTTATTTAAAATATAATGGGAGTTTCTAATGATAGTAAAAGAACAAATAAAAAGATCTAAAATAAATTAAAGATAAAAATCCACAAGTGATTTTAATCACAAATTTAATTTTTCAAATATTCAAAAGGTTTGAGAAATTAAATCAATAGTCACCAAATATAACTCGTCCTCATTTCTAATTTATTAGACTAGTCTATCACAAATCAAAGGGTGAAACTTGTTCTATTCCAAGTGGTTCCGACTAAGATATTTATAAATCAGTTTACGGGTTCGTCCTGCTTTTCGAATGGTAAATATCCAAGGCTACGTTTGGATGTGTAATATTAAGTGTTCTGTGATAAACTATTTATTTTTCTAAGTCCTGTTCTTTCTATGTGATTAGAAAGAGTAATATTATATACTCAAGTTTTTTAAATATTATAAAGTATAAATCAGATTAATGTTTTATAAAATATGAGTGTAAAATGTATCGGCTTACAACAGATATAAACAACAAACGTTTTAAATAAAGCGAGAGAAAGGCATAATAATATATAGATATTTTAATGGCATTTAACGGGAAAAAAGAAAATAGAAGAGGAAAGGGAAATTATTAAGGAGTAAGGGGGGATAGGGAAACACAAACAAAACATCATACAAATGACGTAAACATGTCTAAGTTTATCAGGATTATTACACAACCGATACTTGTAGGATGGCCGAGTCGGATGCCTGCTTAGGAAACGCTCGCATTTCAACTATCGCGTCGCATGCACGGAAGTTGCATTGCGTTGTTTCGGAACGTAATTGAAAGAAAAAAAAACACACACACATCAGTCCATTGTTAAAGAGAAGATCCCATTGCTGAAACAATTTATGGGCGTGGTCTTGAAAAATATATCCCATTATTAGTGGTGTCTTCCGTAAAATGCACGGAACTATGGGAGCTATAGTTGTGTCCCCATGGTATATATCTGATGGTTTAAAATGTTTATGAGGTAATGCCATCATTTATTTACAGGCCAAGTAAAATTTTACAGTTGGCATGGCTTTTGGCGGTTGAAAAATAAATAAGGCTAGCTTTTGTGAAATGTAGGGATTTTCACATTCATTCTTTTATAATAATTATCTTATTAAAATGTTCTATTATTGCAATGTATATGCGTATTGAAGATTAAATAAAAGCTAAGGTTCGATTTTTTAGCGCCCATACCGTGAACACAGTCATCAGTTTTAGTAAAGTCTGACTCAACTTGCAAAAACATGCTCCAGTAGTTACTGAAATGGAGTACGAGAGCAAATTATATAATATAGTTTATATATCAAAATTTTTTTAAATTTAAATATATCAAAATTTGCCTAAGTACAGAAATATAATTTAATTTTATTTTCCCACAGTAATATCAACATCTCTTTAATATTTTTCAAGGTTGTCCTGGAATATAATTACAACTTTTTCTGCTTATTTAAAAAGTTGTTCATATAATGCCGCAATGATCATGACAGATATTCAACAACTGCTGTTGATATCATCGTGTGAAGAAAATTAAACATCAATGAGCTAATGGATGACCTGGTGGTCTAAGGGTAAGGTGTCGAACCTCTGTGCTTGGGGTCCGGGGTTCAATCTTCAAGATTTATCTGATTGCCATACCCTTCCTTCCCCTCTACACGCAACTTGTGAATGTGTGGAATGCCAGGCCCCCACCGTAGTTCGGATCCCACGTCCTCCATTTAATTCCACAATCACCCTACCATCACACATTAGCGTAAGTGCGTACAACCCGAAAGGTAAGTAAGATGCTTTTCATATAATAATAATTAATATAATTTTCTGATGGAGCAATAGTGTATTTATTTTGGGTAAAACATATGTTGCTGTAGAAACTGCAAAAACACTTGACCTTTTCTTGCGTTCCATATCCCCATCTTAACCTGAGTGTGACGGTTTGTTGCATTGTACGAAAGGTTTTCTGAAATAAAAAATATATATATTTAGCACCGCGTCTTACTACCTCTAAAATAAAAGAAAAAAAAATATTATTATTATTAGTAGTACGGTAGTAAAGAAATATAACATAAGTGAAACCCCAAATAAGGGTTTCTAGATAGATGTGCGGCTAAATTACTCTACGGGGGGCCGGTTGAGAACCTCTCGCCGGTCCAAGGGTGGATCCACGGCCTGTTGACGGGGGGAGATGGTTTTCATAATGTTCGTTCAAGTACTCATTTAATAACTTTTGTTAGTAAAGATTTTTATTTACAAAAATTTTAATGGCCATAATAATGCTAGTTTATAAAAATAAAGTAATTAATAATAATAATAATAATAATAATAATAATAAGAGGAGGACTTAAAAGAAAAAAACAATAATAACTTTGACTATAAAATTTGTAATAAATAATACAAAAAATACAAAACAAAAAGTTAACTGTCACAATATGGGTAATAAATATTTACATGTGCATAAACTGTTAAAGTAGGCATTAATAAAAATAAGTAATTCTTACAATAAAGTTAGTAAATATGTTCATGAGCCTAAAAGTTTTAGTTGGTATTTATATGAAAAATATATATATTTTAAGACAAATAATTGTTTATCATACTAAGCTCACAGGAGTGTTTTAGTTTTAAGATACTTGCTTTTCTGCACATTAGAGCAAAGTTGAAAGAGTTATTGGTTAGGTAATGTGGGAGATAAGGGACATGCTAGGAGTTAGTCAATCATTATTTACAACATTAAGATATTAAACTCAATATTTTTTATTTTATATGGGTCGGTGTATGAGGGAGGGGAGCGATCACTCCCAATGCTCCCCCTGAATCTGCCACTGCGCTTTTCGTTATTGTCACAGCTCACTTATAGGAGCAGGACGTCTGCATGACCCTGCCCCCCCCTCCCCCTCCTTTCCACCGGATACATCGCAACCACATAGTTCCCAGTCAGATCTGATTTTCCCGCTGACGGTTAGATCTGGCTTCTAATTTTAACCGGGTGTAATGAGTAGCTTTTGTTTTGGTTTTTCTAAAAGTTCTGTCCACTCTCTCTTGGTGAGATTTTGGTTACGCTTCTTATACATTATACCATCCTCGTCCCGACGTCATTAGTGTAAATATTTGGATAGTAACATTGATTACACACGTCCAACCCGCTTCAGTGGCCGAATCATCTAAAACAGGGGTCTTTAACCCACGGGCCACTTGCGGCCCGCGATAACATTTTTTGCAACTCTCTGGATCATGAACAATATGCAATTATTTCGAGATAAAAAATTACAACCACAAGTATATATTTTATATACTAATCAATAGACCTATATTAATATATACTAATCAACTAACAAAATAAATACGTATTTTACGTTATTTTATAAACGATTTTTGCTTTTTACATGAAGAAAATTATTGCGTTTTGATACACATAATAATAATAATAATAATAATAATAATAATCTAGCAGCAATTTAAGTACTAATTGCGCTAATGGGTTAGTAATTGGGGAAGATTGAATTTAAAGGCAGTTAGCCCGTATTTGCATTGAGGGAGAGTAGAAGATCATTTAGGGGGTAAAAACTGTATACCCGACTGATATTCGAATTTAGATCTCCCCGTCCTCGGCAGTCTAGCTCAACATAAAACTTAGCGCGTTAGCCAACTATGCCACCGAAGCGTACTTTGAACCAGTAAATGACATATCTAGTAGTCGAGACAAATCACACTTTACTAGAAATCCTAATCCCAGTGTGAGTATAAGTGTCTAAGAATGAGCCTAGTATTAGCAGCGCGCCTTACTACCCGTTCGGGTTATACGAACTTACGCTAATGTGTAAATGGCAGGGTGGCCTTGAGATGAAATGGAGGACCTACAATTTAAAATGAGATCCGAACCACGATGGAGGCCTGGCATTCCTTACTTTCACAAGTTGTGATTCATACACGTATTGTCAGAGGGGAACGAAGGGTTTGGCAATCAAATAAATCTGTGCCGGGACTGAGAATTGAACCCCGGACTCCAGCACAGAAGTCCGACACCTTACCCCTAGACCACCAGGCCACCGGAAAAATGAGCTAATACGAATATTTTAATATTGATTTTATCCTAATATTGTTGGTAGACTATTGCGGCTCACGAGCCAACAAGAGACAGAAACTTTGGCTCTTGGACCTTAAAAGGTTGAAGACTCCTGGTCTAAGGCATCGCACTCGTGTTAAACCGGTACACTGATGACAGGGGGATCAAGGTTCACATACCGGTCAGATCCACTGAGGGTGTCTTTCCCTAGATGGATTCTCGCTCACCTTCCACGCAAATTTGGGTGGACTACCTGTAAGCTAATTCCTTCCTCATCCCTACACCGTTAGAGTAATAATTATCATGTATGAATATAGCCGGAACAGGTGGTACGCCTCCTAGATTGTCAATGACGGGGAAATCGAGTTTCGAATCTTGAGAGGGTGTACTGAGTGTGGTTTTTTCCAACATGGTGTTCCACTCTCTCTCTCTCTCTCCACGCCAATTCGGGTGCACTTCTTATAAATATAAGCTCCCGAATCCTTAAAACCATTGGCGTTATTAGTAATTAAGCGTACACCCTGAACGGGTAGTATGATGCAGTGCTAAAAATTAAAGTATAAGGTCTAAGATTGCGCTGATTAAAAAAAACTACACACACTCATTAGTCATAGTTATATTTTGATAAAGCTTTAGCTGCATTTTCGTGTTGGAAGATTTATAAACTATTTATAGGAAAACTTCTCGAAACACCCAACTGGGATTCAAACCCCAAATTCTTGGTCACTATCAAACTAGACAAAATGAGTGTGACAACTTTGTGCCGGTCCCTACAATGTTTAACAGACCATTAATTTAAAAACCAAATACCTTAATCTTATACCAGATACATTTTACTTCTAATAATTATTCCTACTTTTTCTTCTAAATTTGTTCTCATATCTGTCTAACAGTTCGATAACACCAAGCTTTCATAACGGAGAAACTTTTGAGAATTTATTATGTATATTCAGATTTTCTTAAAGATTCTCCAGCTACAAAAGAGGCTTTACTTGAAGATATGAATAATTTGATACCATTCATAAACACAAACACAAAAGAGAATTTAGTATAAAAAGAAGAATATTACAAGAAAAAAATCCTAACACAAAGAAAATATAAATATTTGATTGAAACCTAATTTCTTGTGATTTATCAGATTTGTAGACTTAACTTACATAACATTGTTTTCTAAATGTTAAACTATTATTATTATTATTATTATTAGCACCGCGTTTTAATACCCATTTGGGCTGTACACACTTACACTATTGTGTAATGGTAGGGTGATTGTGAGATTAAATTGAGGACCTACAGTTTAACATGGAATCCAAACCAAAGTGGAGGCCTGGCATTCAACACATTCACAAGTTTTGATTAATACACGTCTTGCCAGAGGTGGAGGAAGGGTTTGGCAATCAGATAGATATGTGCCAAGATCGAGGATTGAACCCCGGACCCCCAACACAGAAGTCTGACACCCAACCCCTATACCGCCAGGTAACCCTCTAAATGTTAAACTAAGATGACACAATATGTCATGGAAAGATTAAATATGATTAAATTACCACACACAATAATAATAATAGTAATAATTATTATCTAAGTTATATTAAATAAATAACACAGATCTAGGACGAAAATTTAGATATTACTTTGCGTAAACTATCATTTGACAGAATTAATGAGTTTAAAAATTTAGAAACAGTTTTACCTGGCAATAACAATATTATAGGGGAAGTGTAAAACGAATTTAGTCGGGAAATGCATGCTATTACTTGGTCAGTAAGTTGCTAACATCTCGCCTGCTGTCAATGAATGTAACACTCAGAATGTACAACACGACAATTTTACCTGTTGTTCTCTATGGATGGGAAACGTGGTCTCTTAACTTACATAACGAAAACAAATTTAGGGTGTTCGCAAACAAGGTGTTTAGAATAATATTGGGTCCAAAAAGATATGAGGCTGCTGGGTAGTATAGGAGGTTACATAATGATGCGTTACATACTCTGTACTCATCACAAGACATTGCTAGAATAATTAAGTCTCGTGTATTACGGTGGATATCGCGAATGGGAAAATTTAGAACTGTGTTCAGGGTACTGACTGGCAAACCCAATGGTAAGAGATCATTGGAAACATTATAATGGACCTGAAAGAGAGAGGGTATAGTGAGGTGGACTGGATATAACAAGCTCAGGTTAGGGATAGGGGTGTACTTTGGTAAATGCGGCAATGAACTTTCAAGTTCCTAATGCCATATAGTAAGTAAGTTGTAAATAAATCAAACATGATAAATAATATATATATATATATA
>CABFVX010001477.1:128302-163199 GCA_902151425.1 Timema shepardi | reverse complement strand
AGCGTAAGTGCGTATAACCCAAACGGGTAGTAAGACGCGGTGCTAATAATAATAATAATAATAATAATAATAATAATAATAATACTTTCCACTTTATGAACCGACTGATTATATCAGTGCATGACTTTTAAACTACCTTAAATCTAGAAGATACACACCAACCAGCCCCCGGTCGTTAATATATCAACGTGAAAGGAGCACACCCATATTTCACCAACGATAAATTTTTCGTTGATCCCGGGAATCGAACCCGGGTTAGGCAGACATGATACCGACTCAGCTAGGTTATCGGATTTTTAATTGATTTATTACACCTATTATTGCTATTTTTACTAAAACGCATTATGATTAATAATACTTAATGAGACATGGCGTACCCCTCGAAATCCTCCGGGTACACCCAACACAGTTTGGGGGACACTTCCATATTTAAACCAAAATTGCTAACCTATCGGGGTGGATAAGATAATATTAATTACTAAATATGTAATTGTCACTATAAATAAAATTATGGGAAAGAAACAAGTTTATTGTAATTACTTAACAATAAATACAGAGTTACTTTAATTTAGTGTTGTGTGTCTAATTGCATATTTTGATGTTTCCTTGAAAGAAAAAACACCAGAACAAGTTATACCACGTAATGACACTTTAGTTCTCAACGTGAGTTTAACGAACATTAATATACGCGTTCACGGAAGCTAATGGAAAAAAAAAGAACGGTGTTAATGTTTTAAAAAAAACAAAATTAATTAAGATTAAAAGCAGTCTGAAGATATTAATGAGATTTTTTTTAGAGGTGTGTTCATATTACTCCAAGATGGACTAGGGGAGAGTCTGCCATGAACTTTTATTTATTTATATTTATTTATTGAGCACTTCCTAAAATGACTGATTATATCAGTATACGAACATTTCTAAGAGCTAGAGCGAAAGGGCCTTCTAATTTTGCCTAGAAAGGTATTTTCACATACCTTCCAGGGATATATTACATGCCACAACCGACATAGGACCAATGACTTTTCTTCTCCTCCTAAGAAAGTTGTGCTACGGATTTTTTTTATCGCACAAGAAAAATCCGTTGAGCCCGGTTGGGTTTGAATCCACAAACATCGGGTCCTGAGGCGAGCACTTTACCTCAAGATCTTTGAGTTTGACCTTCCACTAGCTATTGGTGATCAAATTGTCTCTCTTTATCCTAGCAGGTTCTAGGATTCCTGTGATACCCTCCCGGTTCGACCCCAAGGAGGTTTACTAACTAATTGTCTAATTATTACAATTTATGGTGGAAATATGCAGGGAAAACGTGCTAACCTGAAAAGGCCAGGGAATATTACACAACTCAATCGGTAGCATGTCTTCTTACTAACGTTTGTGTGTTATATATATTTCGCATGGGAATGTATTTTCGTCGTCAACCGACCAAGGAGCTATAGCGAGAGATGAGAATAGGGGCCTTGTTTCGTCAACGTGTATGTCTACAATTTACAATCTACAAGTTTTAGCAGCGCGTCTTACTAGCCGTTCGGACTGTATACTTATGTACTAGTTACACTTATGGCTTTAGGAATGAGGAAGGCTATATTAAGAGGAAGTGAGTTTGTATTTGTGTGGAAAGAGTGGAAAACTATTTTGGAAAAAAACACCCTCATTAAATTCGACCGAGATTCTAACCTCGATTTTCCCGTCATCGGCAGTCTAGTATACTGTGGAAGTGATGCCTCATACCATGCGGTCACCGAAGTGGTTAATTTACAAGCTATAAATGAATGTTGTACAAGTGTATATGAAGGGTTTCATGAATAAAATAGTTTGACTTTTATATTTTACTGCACTTGTAGAAAATATTTACAAGTCAGCTTGTTTTAAGTGGAATATTAATACATCCAATTTAGTAGCCATTGTTACAGTAACAAAAAGTACACACACCATTTTAAAATAATTTTGTGACAGTTGTTATTAAATATTAAAATATCTATTTTTACAAAAAATCAAGGAACTTAATACATTTTGTTTCCGTACACAACAGTTCGATCATTCTCTATGTGAGATACAGTTATTAAAGCTTATTTTCATGTTGAAAATCTGCCAGATCTAGACTATTTATAGTTTTTTACCAGCCGACTTTGTAGCTTTAAAAAAAAATCTCATTTAATCAGAAAACTCAAAGGTCACAATGTTTTGTTGTTATTGTTGTTGGAACGAATTTATTTGTATACATTTGCGATTATAATATTGTCCTCCGAGCTAATTTGATCATTTTACGTCATAGTTTTTAAAATAAACTCTGTATTATCTTGAAAATTATAACAAAGTTATTTATTTTTTGAATAACTTATGCGAGAAGCCACGAATTATTAACTCAATGAGTCAACTCGATGTCCTTTTCAAAAAACCAAATAATAATCTATTTATAAGCTTTTGACACGTACTGTACAGCGGAGCTACTATTTGTAGTATGGATATCACTAGAATAGGAAACACTGTCAATTTTATTTTCTCATATAAATAAAGTATGTTAATAGTGAACAATGTTGACCTAAAGGTTATTATGGCTTTTTAAGTTTTATGTTCCTCTGATCTAAAAAAAATAGAGCCCTATGATTCTGTTCGTCTCCATGTCTATCTGTATGTCTGTCTGTATGTCTGTTTGTATCCGGTACTACTACTACTGATATGGTTCGTTGGATCCCGTTCAAACTTGAGGTTTAATGTTATATGAGAACCCCTCCTTCACCTCTGACAAGACCTCTTGTGAATGTGGAGAATGCCAGGTCTCCACCGTGGTTCGGATTCCACGTTAAACTGTAGGTCCTTCATATCATCTCATCAATCACCCTACCATTACACATTAGCGTAAGTGCGTATAACCCGAACGGGTAGTAAGACGCGGTGCTAATAATAATAATGTTATATGAGGACGCCAAATCCTAGCTTTAACGATTTTGTGTAAAATGTATACCTGAGGCGAGTTACACATGATTATCAAAGAAAAATCTGACGAAAAATTATTTAAAGATATTTTATTAATAACAGATTTTTTTTAAAAAAGTTCTTATTTACTATAGACAATACGAGAACATGGCTGCAGGTGAGTTGAGGTCACACGATTTGTTTACCTCTAAAGATAAAGCTGAATTGCGGCCCCACATATATAGAGCCACGTACTAATTGCGGCTGGGGCTGTCGACCTAGCCTAGCCTAACCTAACAAACCTTCAAATTTTTGCCAAAACCAATGAACGATAAGAACTGAGGAAGTTTGGTTATTACGAGGGATGTCGACATGAAACGATGATAGCTTCTATCTGAAATTTAAGACATTATGATAGAAAGCACACTGCTCATTGGGTGGACGACACTCATACCTCTCTCTCAAGTGAGTGGGCCACAATTCTTAAGTGTTTCTCAAAAAGCAACTCGTACACAAATCAGAGATTAGGCCACAACTAACCTACACAGGAGAAAGTATGTACAAGTGTGTCGTACCATTTAATTCTTAATTTACGTGACAGAGGAAATGACATGTGTTTCCTTACAATTCGACCATCGTATAGTTGTTTTTTTATCCATTCAGTAAATGAAACAATTTTCTTAGCACCGCGTCTTACTACTCGTTTTGCTATGGAACATAATTATAATACCATAATTTGTGGGATTACTTAAATGCATCTAATGTTTATCTTTCTTATTTATATATACNATATATATATATATATATTATACTACCTGTACATTTACATTACGTCTAATACAATACCTTAAAAAGAAAACTCTCAATTATGACAGTTTTAAATAATAATAATAATTTTCAAAGTTTGCAATATAAAACACCACCAAAACTACAATTACGACTGTTTTGGTAGTAATATATTTTAGGAGATTTATAATGTTTGCGTTTATTTTAAAAGTAGTTTTACAGCATGTTTCAAGAGCGATATTTACCCGCATCACAAGTTCTAAGTTGTAGGTTTCACAATATACTGTATTGGCGTTGATGAGGAAGTAAGGGTTCGAATCTTTGTCGGGTAAACTGTGGGATGGTTGTCAAATTTGACTTTACCAGTTTATTTTCTCATTTCCTCTCTCCTCAAATGTGGATGTACTTCCTTCAATCTATCTTACACATCGGCGATCCGCTTCGGTGGACGAATAGTCTAAAGCGTCACCCTCAAAATAGATTGTACAGCCGATGACGGGGAGATCAAGGTTTGGATCCGGTTGTTGTATTGAGGGTTGGGTTTCCTAAATGGTTTTCTACTCTTCTACAACGCAAATACGGGTACACTTTCTCGAAATGCAACCTTCCTCATTCCTAACACATTAATGTAATTAGTATGAGAGCATCCCTAACGTTTAGTAAAACTCTGTGCTAAAAAAAAGTGACATTCCGGGCAGGTTTTACTGCATGGATAGATGAACCAACTATGACCTCCGCGAAGCTACACCTCATCTTTCAATCTTGGCTAGTTTCATGTTGGGGATTTTTACATCACTCCTCCAAGAGAATACTCGTAAACGGTAAAATACCTCTTACTTATCTCTCTCATTTTCCCTCCTTGTTAAGTCATTAATAACCATAAAAAAATAGATATTTCCCTTATATAAAGCTAGAATTCTTAATAGTTTTCTTTTAAAGGAAAACTTTTATTCCTGATATATACTCAGTTATCAGCTGTGACAGTTTTAGAAAGTTGATTTTGAAACAACTCATCCACAGCTTTTAGGGGGATTTTTTTTTGTTTGCATATGAAACTAAAATAAATCTTACCCTACTTAGGAAAAAAAATTGTTCCCACAAAGGTATTATTACTCTGTCAACTGTTACCAATAGCCCTGTAGTGAAATTAACATGTCGCAATGTCCCCTGGAGGCTTGAATCGAGTTAATGTGGTGTGATGGCCACTTCGTTAGCACGCTTGTCGAGGTAACCTTTACTTGAGTAGTCAACCTAATCGTTATAACGTGTTATATATCCTCTATACGTCCGAAAGTAGTAAGCACTCTTCGTGTGTGTTATATATAAAAATTAGTATAAGGGGTGCTTGGTATTTTAGTATATGCCTTATCAAATTCTCAAAGATGTTCAAAGGAGATTTGAATGAGTTTTTTAAACATATTTTTGTTGTTGCCAATACACCATTTATACTTTTTGTAAAAAATAGAAAAATTACACCCGGACAGGGATTTGAACCTTGGTTTACGTGCTGACTGCCTCACCGACAAAGCTATTCGGGATCTCCTCCGTGACTATGTGTCGATAGAGCGGCAAACACATAAATCTGAAAGGCCAGAGTTCAAATCCCTGTCATTGTTCTATATTTACACAAATATGACATCAGAATGACGTCTTTGAAGCTGCTCCCTCCCTTTAAAAAAAATCATGTTTTTATGATTGCAATCGTTTGTTCTTGATTTTTCCGCAAACATGTTCGTGTATTCTGTTTTGATAGGCCCATAAATATGTTTACTTTGGGGGATGAAGGTCAACGTTACAGTAGGCTCTATCCTTTTTAAAAATTCGTGTTTTTACTGTTACAATCGTTTGTTCCGGATTTTTCCGCAAATAGTTTCGTCTGTTTTAGAATTTTGGCAAAAAATAAAATATTCTCAAAGGAACGCTCAATACCAAACAGATATATTGTAGATCTTAAATCAAGAACTATGAAAAAGGAAAGATATAATAAAAAAGAAAGTAAGTTGAGATAAAAAAAAAGATGAAAATTGATGAAGACAACAAGGAATATTTAAAAATGCTATTAATAAGTGGTTAATACTTGAATGACCTTTAACACAACCAATTAGATTAAATACTTTCCTCTGATTATGACTTTTAACTTCTACTCGGAGACAGCAAGTTAATTTATAAACATTTTTTCGACCTTAAACCCTTAAGTTTATATTAGACAATTCATTGTAATACTTCCTATCTTAATTGTAATGTGGTTTTTACCTTTAAACTTAAATTATATTAGTTAGTCATTGTAAAATATCTTGTCTTAATTTTAATGTGTTTCTTGTATTGTTATTCTTTTTATCTTTGACTTTACTGTGTCACTTAAATTTCAGTAATTTTTGAATGTTCATCAAAAATTTTCGGATTATTCTTACAATTTTATGTATTATCCATGTACCAATTTAATTTCTCCTTATGTTTAATGTTTAACAATTATTCTTATTTAGATTCCTTATTGCCTGTATTTCATCTTCATGTTGTTAAAGGTCATTCAAGTATTAACCACTTATTAATAGCATTTTTAAATATTCCCTGTTGTCTTCATCAATTTTCATCTTCATTTTTTATCTCAACTTACTCTCTTTTTTTATTATATCTTTCCTTTTTCATAGTTCTTGACTTAAGATTTTTAATATATCTGTTTGGTATTGATCGTCCCTTTGAGAATATTTAATATACTCCTCCTTACTAATTTTATATGAATATAATTAATATTAAAAAAGAAAATGTTAAAAACAATCCAATTCTCGCTTGAACACTCTCAAAGAACCTTTTAAAGAATTTAAATAAATGTGTACTGTGGGTCACACGGTCTGAGGCATCAAGCTGGTTTTATGGAAACTGAGGTTTAAATCTCAGCCTGGTAAATCGAGACTTGTTTTCCACACTGTAGCTTTCCAATTCGTTCTCACACAGATGCTGGTGCACTTCTAATAAACTATATCTTAGATTAAACCGTCAATAAGATTTTATTAATTAAATTATTTAAAGAGTTATGGTATAATAACACATTGTGACGAGAGTTATTTGTATTTAATGTCAAGAGGTTCAAATTGACAGAATCTGTCAAGCGTGGCAGTGGCAAAACACACGTCAGTACGTAAAAAAGGCGTGTATGAATATAAGCTGATCAACTACTGTATAGTAATAATATTGCGCGTCTGGGTTACATTATTAGTAGTCCAGATCGTGGGAAGATTAGCTAGTACTAATGTACCGTTGCTCAGCGGACGCCCGAATGTACTAATCGTACATCCTTTCCGTGGAGGCTCTTTCCATGTCCCGATAAGATGAGATGAGGTGATGGTCATGGTGAGTATGACGGTGTGGAACCAGTGGAAATAATCAAACCTATCTTAATCTCAATTAACCAAACCTTGGTGACCGTTGAGGTAATTCCCCGTTCGGGAAAAATACCCAAGGCACCAGCTGGGAATTGAACCCGAGACCCCTAGGCTTGTAGCCGGGTGCACTACACCACAGGGATGGTTGTCAAGTAACCTATAAACTGTAATAAAAAGGTTCTTAAACCGACGGCTCAACTAAACAAACTATGAAATAAAGTAGTGCTACACGTTTAAATGCCCTTTTGGAATACTATCAACTGACGCTAATTATTAATCTTAGGTCTTAAACTTAAAGCGGATGAGAATAACTTTTGAGAAAATTCGCCAGCATTCATCTAGAGAGAGGATAAAAAAAATTATTAATGAAAAAACCAAACGGTCTCAGTGCGCCCTGCTGGGTTTCCAGTTCGGTGACCAAGGTAATTCCCCACTACAGTGAGCTTGTGAATTAAAACGCCAGACTCATCTATTCTAGTTTATTGGTGACAGGGAAGTCGAGCTTAGAATCCAGGCTGGGTGAAGTGATGGTAGTTTTCCTAAATGATTTATTACTCTATCTACACGAACATCCGTGTACATTTTCCCTTAAATTCTATCTATTTTATACTTATCTCATTGGCTTAATTAAAATGCGTATAGCACGGACGTAAAGTGAAACGCCGTGGAAAAACTATATAAATACAAGTCGATGGTGCTAATTGCTACATTAAATCATCTGTTATAGGCCGCGTATAGCCTGAACAGGTAGTAAGACGTCGTGCTTGCGAGAAAAATCTTTTAATAAAAACCAGAGTTTAAAAAAAAAGTGCTTTAGGTCGAGCGTTGTGATTTAAATTATCTCAACTAAAAATAAGTTGGGGAATAAATCATTTCCAGTATATTCGTATGAAGGTAAATCATTGCCCTACTGTGTCGGAATCAAGTGTACTAACGTATACCTAATTTAGATTGTTTTTAAATGTTATATACTTTATAAACTACGTTCTAGTTGAGTTTTTTTTAATCTTTTGGGAGAAGAGTAAAGGTATGTATTTAACTTATGTGCAGTTTCGCGCTTTTTAAATGTGTGTAGATAATAACTTACAATCAGAGTTTAACAAAATACTTCTACCTATTCGTAGAACATTTATTCTAAAAGTGTTTGTTTTTATTAAGAATGATTTAATGGTTGACTCTCATTTGAAAAAACAAAGTGATAACTGTTTATTGATTAGTCCACCCGACTATATCAATTTAAGTTAAATTTTATTGCAAAACGTTTGATAGAATCGTATGATAAATCACTTAGAAATAACAATCTGAGAGCAATAAATTGAAATATAATCCCAGCTCTCTAAATCCTGCTGCCAACCCAGTTAATAGGCTACAGCTCACGTTGAAACTTTTAACATGGAAAGGGAAACGAAAGGTCAGGAAACGTGATTTAAGGGAGGTTTAGGTAATATAAGCAACCATGTAACTCTAGAACCCTTTTGTAACAAATATTAGGTTTCAATTAGGGGTTCCAACATAATGTAAAAAATATTGTCAAACTAAACAGTTCAACCCATCTATTCATAACATAAGACTTGTAAGAACGATTCTATATTCATTCTAAGGTAGAAGAAGACAAAGCGAGCTATAGTCTATATTTTTACAACCTTCCTAACAAAATTATTTTTGGCCAGAATAAAATATTGTTTCGTTATATATGTTTAATTTAATTTTCTATACATAATGATATCACATGATTCGTTGGCCGCATGATCTAAGACCTCACTCTCTCAATAGACTAGACTGCCGATGACAAGGATATCGAGGTTCGAATCTAAGTTGGGTGTATTGAGGATTTTTTCCCTAGAGGGTTTTCTCTCTCCCTCCACACTATTGCTGGTATATTTCCTCTAAAGTCAACCTTCCCCATCCTTAACTTATTAGTGTAATTAGTGCATACGCGTATAACCTGAACAGGTAGTCAAAAGTTCTTGAATATTTATCACGATCAGAACATTTTCTCCTCATTTAAATGTTACTGTTAAAATTACATTAAATCCATGACAGATACTCAAGAACTTATATATTTATACCTTTAAAAAAACACCCTTTCCTCTAAACATCGACAAAATGTAATCACATATATATATTTTTAAATCATGTTGAAGTCAGTGATAAATTTACTCTGCGGTCAAGTGATCAGAGTTCCTATCTGCAGATCCAGAGTTCCCGAGTTAGATTTTTTTGTGAAGCGGTGGGTCTGGAACGGGATCAACTCAACCTCATGAGGACAATGAGGAGATACTTGAATAAATAAGTATAGGCTCTAGTCTAGAAAACTGAGATTAACGGCCAGAAGGTTCGTTGTGTTGACCACATGTCACCATCAATACTAAAATATTGGCTCTATCTTCGCCAACGTGCGGCGACTGCTTGTTCGATACATCTCGCTTACGGGCTGATGCCATCGAGTTTTCATTATAGCCATTGATACAATTTGTTAAAATTGATAGTTTCAGAAAAGATGATTTGACGTATGAATATAAAAAAGTACTTTTGTAACTGTCTGTTACCCACCGACCTTCTTATGACGATTCCACTTTGTGTATGCCTGGCCTATAGCCACACAGCACATCCTGTATTGCCGTTGTGTTTAATGTGCGCCTTAACATGTCATTAAAACGTCACCTCAACATGCACGCCACATGTAAACTTCTCGAGGACTTAGAGCATGTCATTTTGATCATTTGTGTGGGTTTCATCTAACATCTACAAATTAAACCGGAATGTGTCTACGGAAACATATATCTTTGTTTTAATATACAGGTGTTCCAAAATGATAAAGCCATATTATTTAAAAAAAAGTATTTTGGTTGCAGTCTAGTAAAACTATTAAAATACTATATTCAGGTATATATGAAATAAAATTATTTTTTAAATTAACTTCTATTTCTATCACCGTGTTCCTATTACTCGTTGGGGCTATACATGCACTTAATAAGCTAATGAGTTAGCTATGAGAAAGTCTTAATTTATAATAAGTGTACCCACATTTGCATGGATGCCGAGTAAAAAACAACCCCAGTACACCAGACGGTTATTCGAACTCCAATATCCTCGTCATCTGCACTCCAATCTATTGCGAGAGTGAAGCCTTAGACCATTCGACCACCGCAGCAGGTAACTGTATTTTGTTAAGTGATATATGTTACAGTGTCTGTCCATACTTGTACAAAGTAATGAAGAACACATCGTGAGGTCGGCGGACTTTGATAAACTACAACAGTAGTCCAGTAGACATAGGAAGGGAAACCCAGAACGAAATAAGTATTCTTATTGCACCTGATCAAGATTGAATACAGGACCTTTGCATCACTGTCAGAAATGAAACCACTAAACCCACCTTGCCGCCTTAATTTCATTGTTTTAAAATATTATGCCATAGTTAGTAACGACCTTGTATAAGGTACTAGCTTTGCTCGTTGAGGGCTACGCCCCCAAACGCCCTGTAAGTTTTCTTTGCAAGTGAATGTACAGTAGGCCCACGACTTCTTTGGTGCTGACTGACAGCTCACAGTTGACTTCTGACAGTCAACATTCAGGTATATACCTAAATTTTGACTGTTAAAAGTGACAGCTGCTAAACACATGTTTTTGCAGATCATATGGTTCCGCGTAGAGATACATAAGTTGGTCTGGTAACTCTTCAAAGCTGTCAGTCAGTAATGTTAAATGTTTTTTGATAGGTCTTAGCGTTTAGCCACAAGAGACCTCCAAAGAAAGGTCTGCACCGACTTTAAAGTTGCTCCGACATTTTGAAAACAAAAACTCGGGGGTTAAAATTTAAAAAAAAAACTTTTTGTAATTTTCTCGTCGGTTGCAGGCTAAAAGATATTAGTTTGCCAAATTTCAAGTTTCTAGCTCACCTGGATGTGAGTAAACATTAATTTCAGTGTGTGAGTCAGCCATGTGGCCTTACAGTAGTATAATGCCACTGAAGAGAGTTGTTTTAAGAGGATGTAAAAAACCACATTCATACATGGAATTCTCTGGCACTAAACGCCTAGGCACGGTTCAAGGAGCCTTTTTGAAAGCACGTGTCCAATATACCACTAAGATTCTGCGAAATTTATTCGCGGGCCTAAAGGATTTCTAAGTGGGGGCTTAGGGAACGCGAGAAAGGGCCAGTGTTTTCACAGTTTTTATAGCAAAACAATTTTTTGGCCAAAATAAATAAAACATTGCTTCAGTATAAACATAGAGTTTATTTTTCTTCACACAATGATATCAACAGTTGTTGAATATACATTATGAGCATAGAGGCATTATATGGCAAACTTTTTAAATGAAAAGAAAATATGTCATTAAATTTCAGGACATCCTTGAAAATATTCTACAATTACTGTTGATATTACGATGTAAAGAAAATTAAACTCTATGTTTGTACTGGAGCAATATTTTATTTATTTTCACCAAGCATATGTTTTAATGTAAAAACTGCGAAAACACTGACCTTTTCTCGCGTCCTCTACGTGCCCACCTTAAATAGAAAAGTAGAAGAATACCGTCTCTCTACATCATTATTAAGTATTATTTCTATATGAATTACTTTATTTATTATAATTATAAATTATTATGTAAAATTGTAGTTTTACACACATATAAGGAATACAATAGTTGAAACGTGTTAGGAAATCTTTTTAGGCGATGTTTCTGAAAAGTTGTAGCCGTATGAATATATAAGGTTTAGAAATTACCCGCTAATTATAATAAGTGCTTGGCGAGATACAAAATTAATTACTTTGTGACGATAAAAACCTACACTAACGTGTCAAGAAAATCTTCCCAAGTGCCTAAGATTCACCAGCCCCGGCCTAGGCTCTGATTTGAGCACTGATAAATGATAAGTAACTAATAGCCTTTTGATTAAGTTACCTCCAACCACTTGTTCTCGATTTTTTTTTTTAGCCTTGCGTCTTACTTCCTGTTCGAGCTGTAAGCCTATGCACTAATTACATTAATGGTTTGTGGAGGTTTAATTGAGATGATGTGCACCCGCATTTGTTTGAAAGGAGAGTGTAAAACAATTTAGGTAAACCACCCTCAGTGCACCCGACCAAGATCGAACCCTGATCTTTCCGTCTTCGGCAGTCTAGTTCAACACGAAAGTTAGTGCGTTAGACCACGTGGCCACTGAAGCGCGTTTGTTCTTGACTGGATGAACCATCACTTATAGCCGTATTTAGAGTCAAGTTGTGAAAGACAATTAATCTCCCAGAAAACTAATCACAAGAAGTTCAGGTCAAACAGGTTTTTGATGACGTCCGAATATTTACGACACTTAAAATTCCCGATCGGTATTATGAAATAATCTCCTTTGAAAGATTTAAAGGCCATCCAAAAATCGAAAATATTTTATAAATATTTCAACATTGCCATATTGGCATTCAAATTTTCCTTACTATATTCCAGGTCATCCGCACCCGTCTTCGAACCTAAATGGTTAGAATGGTTAATCGCAAGTCTGGAGAATCATATTTTGGTTCCGGGTGACGCTAACGAAGATATTTGAAGGTTGCAGGTCGAAAAGGGGAAAGTCGCATTAAATACATTTTCCTGGACAACTTTTATATTTTAAACCACCTCAGAAAATACTTTTTTTTACTAATATAAATATGACTGATACTACCTCTAACCATAATATAAAGAGCATTAGAAAGGCCTCATGTTTGCATAACAGATGGAATCACTAACTTTATTTGAATTAAAATTGGTCTTTCCCCATTCCCCTTATACCCTTAATTTATTATTTTTGTACAGGTTCATCCTATTACCCATTTAGTAAACATCTAGCCGCTAGGGATGAGGGTGTAATATTTGGCGTAATGTTCTAGCCAACGTTAGTTGTGAACATGTGTCTGGAAATAACATGTTCAATATCTTAATACAAAATATGGTTAACAGAACGAACCCACGAACAAATAGTCCTATACATTATTTTAGGTATGAAACGGGATCGAAATAGTTTGCGGGGATATTTTTTTCCCTTTTAATTACACTATGGTCACGTAAATTAATGGTTACCTTGTGGTAAGCTTGGGTGACTTGTAAAAGTACCAAACCACAAGGCGTGTAGCTCAGTAGCTGACTGAAACCATGTCGTGTGAAATTGTGTGCAAGGTCTGGTCAGTGAACGGTGAAGAAATGATACAAATCATCTTGTAATCAACACACTGATACAGCAGGATTTTGGGAAGAAGAACCTTTTTGTAAATACAAACTTTTTTTTTGCAGTCAACATTGGTAAAATGTTATTATATTATTACTATTATTTTATTGATGAAACAAATAGCCGAAGCTATTGTTAATGCATTTTAGAGAGGATACTACCTCAAAGATATCATATTCTGAAAATTGCCAACTACCGAGTCGCTAATGGCTGCGTTGTCCGATGGCTGTGATCTTAGATAATCACATGTTTATAAGCTGACGACTTCCACGTCCATCTTAGACTCTGCCTTAAACTATGAGTGAAGACTGACCATGGACACGGTACGAATCCTGGATAGCTCAGTGGTAAGAGCATTGGCGCACTAAGCCGAAGGTCCCGGGTTCGATTCCCGTGTCCAGGTGTCATTTTTCCATTTTCAGAATATGATATTATTTTATAGTTATTGATATCATCTATTAAACGTGCCAGCTGGATGTAAGGATATGTTTGGATATTTAAAAGTTGATCTAATAACTTTTCTCTCAAATAAAATACTTCCTATTAAAATTGGACTGTAGCTATTAGCGACTTTTTTTTTACAAACTGCGTCTTACTACTCGTCTAGACTATCAGAATATGGGTTAGGAATGAGGACGGTAGAATTTAGAGGAAGTGTGCACACATTTTCGTGAAAGTAGACTGAAAACCCATTGAGAAATATAAACACTCTTATTTATCCCCAGTTGGGATTAAAAAGCCGAGGATACATGATACGGCAATGAAGACTATCTGCAAATATTAGCAGTCGTGGTTAGCTGATATGGGTGGTCCTACGGCCCGGGAGCCGGTCATGGGCTTGATGAACTCTCACCGTAAAAAAATCAAGAAACGTTTTAAAGTTGGCCATGGCTGTTCCCGGGGTAGAATATTCCGGAGATTAAATAGGTTTTCACCCATAACAGTTTTTTTAAAGCAATTTTATTGTTTCATTTTGTTTTACATTGGCGTCTGAAGATATTCCACCAGTATACAAACCCATGTTTATCTGAAAAGTTCATCACGCCACTGATCTTGCCCAAGGCTGAAGGAGCCTGCACCAAATCACTTGTTTTTCCTTGTAAATCTCTTTAAAGAAAACCTACTTTCGCTTTATGAGGTAATTGTATTATATCTGGAAAAAGTTACAAATAAGGTTGATAAAAACATATTCAAGGAACGAACACAATATGGGCTTTTCATTAGAAAAGAACACAGTTCAAATTTTACATTGCTATCATTGGGAAAAGAGGTAATGGCTGCTTCTTGAAGAAAGATGATTATTACCACCTAATCCCCCGACCTAGGTTTCATTCTATCGGAATCATCAGAGGGGAGTGTGAAACGCAAAAAGCATCTTACTAAAAGAGGAATAAAAAATTTAAAAAAATAATGAAGAGAAAGAAAATTGGTAAAAATGATAGGATACTTAGATAGGAACATGGAAAAGGAATAACATAGAGGATAAACACAGGAAATGGTCCGTTTCCTTTTTCTCCCTTTTGTGTTTTTTGGTTTCCTCTTTTAGGAAGTTGTGTTGTGTGTTTAACACTACCCCCTGGTATGATGAGTTCCGATAGAATGAAACCTAGGTCGGGGGATTGAGGAATAATGATTGATTTTCTTGAAGTAGCAGCCATTTTTTTTTTGTCCAATAGCAGAAATGTAAAGTATGAACAATGTTATTTTAATTGTAAAAGCTATATTGAGTTTGTTTCTTTGATATGTTTCTATACACTTTTTCTATAACTTCTTTCAGATATAATACAATTGTTTCTCCTTCTGAAATTCCCCCGGCCCAATGTTTGGCGGACCCGTGAGATGCGGGACTACGTGATGCGGTAACTGTGACATACAGGTTGTGTGTGTGACACGTGACGAGGAGCCGGGAGGGAAGGGGGGGCTGAAGTCAACACCTCGAGGTGACCACAGTCATCTCACCGCCGAGGTCAACGGTGCTAGCTCGCATCGTATCAATCCCAACAGACGCATGAGCACCGCATGATGGTGGTCCGGTACGAAAAGGAACTTATCAGTGAAGAAAACTCACAATGGTGGGCGCATGGACAAAGATGTCAGTATGGTCTAGTTTGGTTTGTCGGTGATGGAAATATCGGTGTTTGAATCCCGGACTGGAATTCTGAGGTGCCTTAAAAAAATCGTTTCCCACCTGTCTTTCTTGCGAATGTGTACTTACACATACCTTTCTTTAACTTTACAGAGTAAACATCCGAAATTCAATAAGCAAAGTTTTTAAAAACACCTACATCTATAAGTCACGCCGTATTAGGGGCTAGACTCGCAAAAAACTGAATCACCTACCTATGACAGGTTGGTACAAGTTTGGATCTCGGCCAGGTACACTAAGGGTGGTTTTTAGCTTGTGATTTTTCACCGTGGTTTCCCCTTTTCTTCCAAACGACAGTGCGGATCCTGTATTTCCATTAACTTCTTATCTCCTCATTCCCATCACGTAAATTAATCCGCTTAAACTCAAACTAAAAATAAAGAATTAAAAATCACGATCATATTTGATGATACATTCTCTAGTCAATAAATAGTTTTTACTTATTAGGAAGATTTATGATCATTTTATAGAATAAAGTAACATCATTTTAATGAGGGAATTGGGGCGATTAAATTAGAAAACACAAAAAGGTATTATCGGTATGATCGGTAAACACAAGACAAATAAAGATTTTTGATAACCTGCCTATCTTGTATCAGAATATCCGGGCTTTCACCATCCATAAACCCCCACTGAAAAAAAATTCTTTCTGAAGGACTAACCAAAAAAAACCTTATTTTTCCAACATTCTCTTTTTTTAAGTAACATTATTTAGCCAAGAAAGCCACAGCTATGTCTTAACCACATTACCAGCAATGATTTGAATTCAAAAACCATAATTTTCATTTATACATTTTTTCAATTGGTTTATCCTAGCTCATTTAGGCTATACACAACCATCCCTTTTCATACCTTTAATTTACCCCTGTTCTGATTCTCAAGGAGGACCGGTAATTAATCTAATAACAAATGCATTCCACTAGCATCAAGTTAACATACTATATGAAGACCCACCCTAACTATTATTAAGTACAGCACTAAAATCAGGATTTATGGCTGTATTTACATAAAAGATCAAGTGAGCTGCATTATGGCCCAAGTGAGCTGTACTACTGCCAAAATGAGCTGCATCGTGGCCCAAGTGAGTTGTACAACTGCCAAAATAAGCTGCAGCGTGGCCCAAGGGAGCTGTACCACTGTCAAAATGAGCTGCATCGCGGCCCAAGTGAGCTGTACCACTGTCAAAATGAGCTGCATCGCGGCCCAAGTGAGTTGTACCACTGCCAAAATGAGCTGCATCGTGGCCCAAGTGAGCTGTACAACTGCCAAAATGAGCTGCATCGCGGAACAAGTGAGCTGTACCACTGTCCAAGTGAGAGCTACATTACGGCCCAAATGAACTGCACACTGCCAAAATGAGCTGCATCGTGGCTCAAGTGAGCTACATCACAGCCAAACTGAGCTAAACGAACTGCTCTACGCTTGTCAGCTGGTCATCATATAGTTAAATTATGTTTTCTATGTTAAGTAAATTAAATATTTTCTCAACAACAAATGGTTTTCTAGAAATAGACAAAAATAACTAAACTGGTACTTTAATTATTACTAAAGATTGCCTGAGTATCGTGTAGCATTGTCACTTTTCGTAAGACTAATGATCTAGTCGCAACAATAATTAGTGATATTTTAGTTTCGAGAACCCTCTGATAGGACATTCATTTTATTGGTAATTTTATTTCAAATAAAAATTGTTTCTATGTTTGTTTCTCAATGTACTGTAGATTGCAGTAACAAATTAGATTACTGAACTTCAAAATCATTGTTGGCAAACATTTTACTGACAAACGACTATGAATAAGAATCTGTGTATCACAGTTGATAGAAGTATTGAATGAACATATTCATAAATCCAGGGTTCATATCTCTGTTCGGGTGTTATTTTACTAATAATTGGTGGGAGCAAAAGGAACGTGAGCTACCTCCCATATGGTGTCTGTCTGTCTATGATAGCGTAGTGATACCAGAAGAAAAACAGAGGACAACAGAAGATAATAATAAAGATGCTGTACCAGGGGAAATAGGGGAAGTGTCGCTCTGGAAAGGAGGGAGGGAATTGGTAAAAGAGGTTTTGGAAGGGGTGGGAGGAAGAGGGGGAGGAGTCAAACATGTGTTGGCGCGGCAACTAGCCTTCGAAATTCAAAAAGACAGTGTGCTTATTGTTGCTCGAATGTGAAGAGGCTCCGTTGCGCAAGTGTTTTCTCGCGCGTGGCTCCTTTCGTGTTACGTCAACGCGTGTGTGTGTGTTTCATGTGATATTAGTGTGCATCTTATCAGTGTGGTGTGTTAATTTCTTCGCCGGATTCTTCTTGGATATCTTGTGAGGAATTGGATTTTTCCCCTGGTTTTTTTAAACTCGCATTCCACGTGAGAACTGACCAAAGTTAATCGGTAAGTTAGTTGACTATTTCAAAACCAGATTGATTCATTGCAACCTTGAGAAACTAGTGAATTGTTAGTTAGGTTATCCATTCCGAGAGCAATATAGGGGAAACTCTTTCATTTGTTTGAAACATTTTTGTGTTGGCAATACGTATACAGGGAGCACTTTTCAATAATAGTTTTACTGCATTTGTCGTGAAATGTAATATATTCAATAGATTCTGATAGGAAGAACCTTTTAGAAATTCAATTTTTTTGCTGTCAACAAAGAAACATTTAATTTTATTTCTAGTATTATTTTCTAGGTATAGACGATATCAATCAAAAGTGGCATCAGAAGATTACTTAATTTTACTTATGAATCATTAAATAAAGTAAAGTATAATTTTCACATGAAGGGCCTTATCTGACCGCTAGTAATAGTGAATAGATCTACTTTCATCTTTTCATACGTCAAGTAATGTGATTTTCATCGGTCACTCGCTATTTTATTAATACTTATAAAATAACTCTAATAAAATTGTTTCGTGTTATCATGTTCCTATGTAAATTGAAGTGTAGTTTTAGTCATGTATGTAACTGTAATGCCAAAATCCTACTTTATTTAAATTTCAACAATATGTTTGTGTTTATTACACTCATTGGACATTAGCGTTCACATGATACTCAAATTTGTATTTTAATCGCTCTAGGGCTTAAGTAAAAAAAACACTATGATTTCCTGCAAAAAGGCTGAAGAAGCCCTTTCTGGAAAGAAAACCAAAGATCGATGTAGTGGCTTTAGTTTTGTTTGTGGAAAGCGCCTCAGTCAATGAGTGAAGCCCTTTTTGAGTAAATTATAGAAATTATTGATTTTTGGTTTAGGCCCTTTTTTTGCAGAGAGCGATTAATTTAATTTCCCAATATCTCATATAGTTTATTCCCTTTTAATGCGAATCAGAACACTGATATTTTCATATGAAATTTCTTTACGTACCGGTATCTTAGATTATTTATATACGGTTAAGATTTGGGTTTTCCTTGTACTAACAATATTTCCTCAACCTTTATTTTATAGTATTTTAACATATTATAAGCTATTTTGTATTTGGTCATGATTGAACCCCGGCATCTTGGAACAAGTTCACTTGAACAGTTCAATACGTAGCTATATATAATTTAATGTCTTCGTTCTTAAACCATCCCTTTTGGCACATTATGTTAATTTCGACAACTCTGTAAGATACATTTAGTTACTTTTTTTTCTTCAGTATTGACTAGGTCCTACCCTACATTTATTTACAGTACCACCGTGGCTTCTTTGGTGCTGACTGACAGCTCACAGCTGACTTCTGACAATCAACATTTAGTTATATACTTAAATTTTGACCGTCAGAAGTGACAGCTGCTAAACACATGTTTTCGCAGATTATATGGTTCGGCGTAGGTATACATAATTTGGTTTGGTAACTTTTCAAAGCTGTCAGTCAGCACCAAAGAAGCCATGGGGCTACTGTATATGTTCAAAAGGTTTTTCCTACATCCGCCTGGCTATAGTTGACCTAACTTGGCTGATTCATAAAATTAGATCACAAGATTATAAGTACTGAATGCGGGAATATTGTTATACCGGAAATGAGCTCATTGAGGCTGATTTCTATTGCTTGGATACTTAGGGCGTCTTGCTGTTAAAGGTCTACGGACTAAATGTATTTTAAATCACCAGATAAAATTGAACCCCGTGCGGTTACGTTCCTCTTATCCTTGTCTATGAAATACATATCTAGGGGACCTGGTTCGATCCTATGTGCTGACTAAGGAGATCAGTAATTTTGTTTTATAAATTCATCCTATTATCCGGTAGACCCACTGCATTCTTGGAGCTAAGGTTGGGTGAACAATATAATGTGGTTAAGTTAATTTGTAAATATTGTGATCATATAATCTTGTGTTTAGAATGTATACGTCAAAATATTGGAAGAACAATTTGTTTAGGATGGAAGTTATTTGTATTGTATTTATTTGTCTTTCAAAGTAGCTAATTAATGACGGTTTTTATTTGATTTTCCAGCTCATTTTTAAGGTTTAACATTAGTTAAGGAAGGGTTTTCAGAGGTTCTAACGTGGGACCACCTATACAAATTGTGGCAAAAATCGTGTTCATAAAAACCCTTTTCCCAGTTGTAATCTTAATCTTTCAGCTTAATTCCGTCAAGTCATATCGTATGCTAATTTTCAGCTCATACACAAAATATTCGTTCACAAATAAATTAATATTTTCGATTATCGTAACATCCATGATTAATATAACTCATTTTTCAAAAAACTCATTATAATACACCTAGTTTTTCTTTTCAAAGTGAGTTAATTTACAAATACTTTTAAGTTGTGGATTCGACTCCAAATGTCCTAGATATTTATTAGCACCCTGTCTTACTACCCATTCGAGTTATACACTCCAGTTATATTAAATATCCCAACTAAAATATGAATGCTTATACAGGCCTCGTGTATTTTTGATTATGTAATAGTTGTATGGATATCAACATTGTGTATTATTTATGTTGTAGTGTAGTAAGTAGTCAGAACCAGTTGGGTAGGCGCGCCTAATTCGTCCCAAATCAAAACCATTTCTAAAGTTAGACGTCCCTTGAACTTCATTTGGTCTCCGTTGACGAGGAGATCGGGGCACAAATCTTAGTTGAATTTACCGGGGATGATCTCTTACATTCCCTCTCCACGTTAGAGCGAGTGCATTTTCTCTTAAATGTCCTCCTCGGCCATCTCTGCCCCTTAGAATATGCTGTTAGTAACTATTATGTTAAACGTGCTAATAGAAACTAAATAACCCGCTTCAGTGGCCAAATGGTCTAAGGCGTCACTCTCGTGTTAGACTGGCTTGCTGTTGACAGGGAGATCCGGGTTCTAATCCCGGTCAGGTCTACTGAGGGTGGTTTTTCTGAATGATCCTCTCTCCCTCCACGCAAATGCGGGTAGATTACCTCTAAAAGGCTTCCTTCCTCATCCCTACCTCATTAGAGTTATTGATCATATATGCCTATAACCTGAACAAATAGTGAGACATGGTAGTAACTAAACAACTAAACAATTATTAAATTAACAAAAACCATTCTGTTTCTTTAAGTTGAATAGTTTGTATGGATGTTAGACAGTGCTGGCACTAAAGCCTACAAACGAAATTGCCATGCATTTTATAGATTCATCGCCAGAGAAAGAACCTTAACTGTTAGTTCACTAAGTTGCTAACCATACTTTTATTAATTCTTAGGCCAAGCCAAGGGCATTCCACTTGTGGTGTCAAGATTGACACCTGTAAGTTGAATGTATTAACTTTTTGTCAATGTTGACCTCTCTATTTTGCACACCCCTAACGCGTAGCATAGTTCCCCCAGGTGTGCTCAAATCTCACTCGGTGCATTTTTGCCGATGTGCGTCGATAAAATGAGCTCAACTGCTCAAATTTCTCTTGCTCTTCATATTTTTTTTTATGAAGGAGCAGACTAAGATCTACGTAATATACAACAACTTATATTTGCTCAGGCCTTGATCTTGATATCAAAATATGATAAAATAAGTTTGCCTTGTCTAATTGTCTATTGCTCTGTATGTATACCTATTATAGGTCTCAAATCGCAACGAATTGAACTCGATATATTTTTTATTCGCTTCTTACATTATTAGAACAGAGCCCTCTTGAAATAAATTACTTAAATCTCTGTAATTTAATAACTATACTTATTTTTTAAACTTTTTTCTGTGGCCAATATTTTTAACATTTCACTATTTTATTAGTGCTTTTTTAGCACCGCGTCTTACTACCCATTAGGGTTATACGCCTATGTACTATTGGCTTAGCAATTAGAAAGGTTTAATCGAAAGGAAGCGCACCTAAATTTGTGTGGATGGAGAGTGGAAAACCATTTAGAAAAAAAAACTTTCTCAGTGCACCCAACCGAGATTGAACCCTGGTCTCCTCGTATTTGGCAGTCTATTCTCTCATGAGAGAAGCGCGTTAGACCACGCGGCCAACAAAGTGGGTTTTAATAGTGTTATTTTATAGGTACTGATAATTTATAATATGAAAAGTGACAGCTGCATATCATATGATCTGACATGTGCAGTTATTAAATAAGTTTTATTATCTTTTATAATCGTCAGCTACGGTTCTTTCCGCCAGGATTCTACTACTATAGCTATTCTATTAAAACACGTTTTGAACAAATTAAAATTTTATACAGTATTCAACAACAAAAAGTGTTTTATTTCCCCTCTAAAAGGTTCTACATATAGCGATCTGACTTTAATATTAAGTGTAGAGTGATTTAGAGCGTGTATAACATTTTCATAGCAAGTAAACTAGAAGTGAGTGAGTGCTAACGTACTTACGACACTGTGTGCTCGCCCCTTTACGTAATCATGACGAGAGTTTCAAGTGTACGTACCTTGTGTCGCCGTGTCACAAGGTCAAGTTATTTATTCCTGTGGAGGTGATGTGCTATCCTTTTCAGTCACAGTAGAACTCTGACAATTTTACACACACTCGTTCTTCCTATAGTACTGCTTCCCACTACCCGTTTGGGTTGTACCCATATTCACTAATTAGTTACGCTACTGTGTTGGGAATTAGGAAGGTTACATATAGAGGAAGTGTACCTCCATTCACGTAGAGCGAGAATGGACAACCATTAAAAAAAACCACTCGGTACTCCTGACTGGGATTCTAACCCAGATTTATCCGTTATCGGCAATCCAGTCTATTGAAAGAGTTACGCCTTTCACTTATGAGGGTATTTGATTTATTTGAAATTGTATTCTACTTGTCCATCGTTGCAACACTGAACAGATATGATATCAAGAATTTATAGTTCTCATACGCTCATCCATTTTTGTAACAATGAACAAATATAATCTCCCAGGAGATATTTTCATAAGCTCATCCATTGGTGTAACAAATTAACAAGTATGGGATTCAGGGATTATATTCTAATTATCTCATCAATTGTTATAACAATGAACGACTAAGAAAACCCAAGAGATACTATCATCCGTTCATACATAGTTTTAACAAAGAACAAATGGAAAATCCACATATATATTATCATCCGCTCATCCATGGTTGTAACAATGAACAATTATAATATCCCTGTATAAATTCTTATCCGCCTGTACATTGTTATAATAATGAAAAAAACTTATATTCTCATACGCACACCCATCGTTGTAACAATAAACAAATATGATATCTCAGGAGATATTCTCATCCTTTCATCCCTGATTGCAATAACTGAACAATTATAATATCCCCGGATAAATTTTTACCCGCCTGTACATTGTTGTAATAATGAACACAAATTATCTTCTCTTACGCACATCCATGGTTGTAACAATAAACAAATATTATATCTCAGGAGATATTCTCCTCCTATCATCCATGATTGTAATAACTGAACAATTATAATATCCCTGGATATATTTTCATTCGATCATCGATTGTTGTAACATCGAACACATATGATCCCAGGAGATATTCTAATCCGTTCATTCTTGGTTGTAACAATGAACAAATATGATAATTATTTCAAGAGATATTCTCGTCCGCTCATCTATAATGGAATCCCAGATTATATGCTTATACGTTCCTGTAGCTGTAACAATGAACAAATTTACATATTTTCATATGTCCTGGGTTTATTTCGTCCACTAATTATGACCATTGCTCTAACACATTACACATAGCCTAGCTAAGCATACAGTCATCATGATTAATGAGATGTGTACTCAGTAAATCAGATAAGAAAATTAATCATGGAAACTAAATAAGAAAAGGAAAGAAAGTGACCTTGACATTACTAATTTTCTTCTTGGAATTCTTCAACGATTTTATGGGAATAAAGACTAAGAAAAGATGACTCTCCATGTTCTTAAAAAAAAAGGAGCAATAAGATATTAAACAAACTCTTGCTGCTCTTGAAATATGATTAATATTATTAAGGTTTAGTATTGTTGATTTGACCAAGGGCTAATAACACCTAATTTGTGTTAAACCTAATACACATTGTGGACATAAAGGGCTTATAATGACCGACCTTATTTCACCATTTTGACAAATATAATGTTTTACAAGACTACGTCTACTAATAGTAACATGAAGTAACTTACAGACAAAAAATTGATAGCACTCTGAAGAAACTTGTGCAAACATAGACCTATTGATTTTGTGAAGTAATCATATCTTTAAAAATAGACCGTATATAATTTACTAAGCCTATTCCCGGTGATTAAAATACATTAGACTTGTATCACACTTTGTCGCCGTTCAGGAGAAGTTCGGAGTCCGAATCCCACCGGAGGTACAAATGTGGTTTTCCGCATGTGAATGTTAACCTTGATTATTCCATCCCTCTCTTCACACTAATGCGGGTATATTTCTGATGAATTAAGAACCCTCCTCATCACTACCACTACCAGAGCCAGTCTCACACAACGGAAGCTTAGGTAGGTAATACAGCTCGAACCAGACGTCGCATTGTGGTGCAGTTTTCTGTATTCTAGTCCTACTTTGGAAAACAATAGTCTTGAGACCAGTGAAACGGTTTTATGATACATAGGGGTGTGCGAGTATTCGAAAATTAAAGTTTGAGTTGAATTTTAGTTGCGGCTCCAAGTCGACTCGAATACTATTACAAGATTCGAAAAATTTTAGTATTCGGAATTTTCGATCTTTTTCTCAATTTTTTTTAGTTTAATTGATTTTATTCAATTTTAAGACATAATTTCACGTGGCGAATAGACTCCCGAACTATTTTCTTTTGTCTTATTAAAAAAATGTACAATTATATTAAATTTATTTACAAATTTGAATTCGCGTGATGATAAATTATTTTACAAAAAACAACAACTCTAAAACAATTAAGTTTGTACTTATTTATGATTTATGCATGGACCTGTTAGAGAAATTAAACTTGAAATATTGCTTGTATAAATATCGCTCTCGGACTAGACTCGAAGTAAAAGATGCCTCCTCGCACACCGTTAAAAAATGCAGCTAAATTGAAAAATAATTATCTTTAAATGTAAACAAACTAAACTGATTTCAATCTCGCTGTTGACAAATGAAGAATGCAAGAAACCGCATTTTGATAAGTTTTTTGATTCAAGCGTAATTGTGTATCTAATTCCCCGGTTAATCGGTTATAAGATGGGATCTTAATAACCCTCATATTGAAGGTGCCACTAAGACACCACTAATCATAGACTTTCAACTTAGACGAACAGGATTAAAAGATTGAATTTGAAAAAAAGAAAAGAAAAAAAACTACAGCAACATGAGCATGAAGAAAGGATAAAGAACCAAACTGACCCCCAGCCTCTCTGGATCGAACTTAAACTTCCTGTACTTGATTCTGGCATGCTAACCCTCCGTCTAGTTCCGGTAGGTTGGATCTTTTCTTTATGATGTAACGAATGTAGGCCACTCTGTGAGGCCCGCACCGCAATCAATGAAGTTTTATCCGTGTAGGCGTATAATGGCTCTGTAGTTAATATCCTGTGATATCACCGCATCACATAATAAGCTAGACGCGATCAGATGAGGCTGTATAGTCTGATCATAATAGTAACGACTTTAGGCCTGGGACACTTTAGTTCTGCTGACTACCAGCAAGCAGTCAGTTGATCTTTCCAAGTCCCGTACGCAGTTGTTTTTATTTCTAGCCATGAGCTTAGATTTAAATAACACAGAAGACTTAATAATTGAAGGGGAAAGTCATTCTGTCATTTGGGATGCCTCAAATTGTTAAGTATTGTGTAAACTGTAGAACAAGCCTCTATCAAGTAGAAAACGTAGCAGAGGATGTGCGTTGAAGCTATTTTTCCTCATTCTCCTCCTCTATCTTCTTTTTGGAAGCACAAGAAACAACAGTTCCTCATCGCTTAAGTCAATTTTATATATGATTATACGCTAGCGTCCAACTCTTGTGTTCCAGTGTGGAAAATCCATTAGTCCCTAATTACTATTTTGTTTTGTCCTGGAGAGTATTTAATGTTTAATTTCTGAACCAATTGACTGTATAAATCAATAGGCCTACACGTCTTAGTAGCCCCATGGCTTCTTTGGTGCTGACTGACAGTTTAGAGCTGATTTCTGACTGTCAACATTTAGGTATACCTAAATGTTGACTGTCAGAAGTGACAGCTGCTAATCACATATTTTTGCAGATCATACGGTTCGGCGTAGGGATACATAATTTCATCTGGTAACTTTTCAAAGCTGTCACTCAGTACCAAAGAAGCCATGGGGCTACTGTAACTTAACTCTAGAAAATACCCGTGCGCCGTTGGAAACGTGATCTGAGTATCAAGTTCGTTTAGTTTGGTTTACGGGTGATGGGGTGTTTGGGGTTTGAATCTTAGGGGGTTGTATCAAGGGTGTTTTTTTTAAACGGTTTATCAATCTTTCTCCAAGAAAATGTCTGTACATCTCATATAAAATTCTACCTTCTTTATCCCATTAACGAAATCAATGAAAATCAAGAGAAAAAAAACACGCTAGGGTTACCAGCCGTACTCTTTTTGAACTGGTAAAACAGGGTATGGGCCTACTCTTACTTTTTTCACCGTTAGAAGCCAAATATACTAAACTTTTTGAAATAAAAAATAATAAAAAATCAGACTATCTAACTTAACTTGGAACCAGAAGCAGATTCTAAGCGAGGGCGTAGAAAGAGTGTCGCGGGGCGAGGGGAATACGGACCCCCGTGTAATTTGATGAACCCTGCCACTAAAGGGGACGTCCATATTTATATATATATATATATATATACCCGTACGTATACAAACTTTTATTGGCTTAAGGCATTGTAAAATTTTCCACCGCCATCCCTCCCACTGGAAAATGAGCTTTCTGCGCCCTTTATTATGGGTGTTATTGGAACCAGTAGTTAAAATCGGCTAAAGTTAATATCAAGGAGAGCAATTGCCTTCCAATCTATGCATTGAAGGTTAAAGAATAATGTAATAATTATAAATGTTAAAAAAAAGGTTTCTCACACCCTTTCCTTCCTCTGGTCGTCATTTTTAGAATGCACTCTTTTTACAGGATCCGAATGAGGTAATCCGACCACACGATGATTTAGTTGCTCTTCTATTTCCTTTAAGCTAACCACTTAAGCCCACTACTCATTGATAACCCTTGTATTCAAAGTACCACTAAAATAAACTTGCAGCCAATAATACAGGTAAACACACACACAGCTAAGTTTTTCCGTCATTTGGTTCCGCGAACCACAGGTTACGTAGCTCTGGTTTAAAACGAAGTAGGTGACCTTGGTAAGTTAGTGAAGTGTAGTCGTAGCTGCAATTCAAATAAGTACAATTTACTGCGCTGCGACTATTACCATTTCCCGCCCACGGCCGTTCCATGAAAAAGTGTGCGTCATCAACACAGAGCACAGACCTACACTAGTTAGGAGGGGTTTTGTGGGGTACCAATTTGTTTTAATGGCGCCTTTATAGTGGGATCAACATGGGAATAACCTTTTAGAACTCCTCTAGAGGAGTCAACATTGAAACGTTGACAAACCCTATCAGAACAAATGGATCAGCGCCCGAATACATGAAAGATTAAATACATTTTTTGTGTCATATAGATCATATTTTCTTGTCGATTTGATTAATATCAGCGGCTGTGTACTTGTAACGTAATAGTTTGAAAAATAATAGAGCCCATTCTTACTATGCTCACTTGATCAACCTTCGAAAATTAGTGATACCTTTCGGCGGTTGCCTTATCTTTCAACACGACTACCAGAAGTGGTACTCAAGATTGACAAAGTGGTTTTAAGATTTACAAGTCGCATTTGTATACCCTTACCCACTTGTGTGATAATTTTAACAGTGAACTGTAGTGTAACTTATGCAATTGACCTGTGAGAGAATATATAAAGATATTTTTTTATTGTATAGGATATATGAAGTATTTAACAGGCACTTTCTGAACTGATTGATTATATCAATACACGACTTAAAGGATATACATTATCAATATCTTTGAATAAACTTCAACCATTAAAACGTAATTTGTATTTTCTAAAAGGTTCTTTATATTAAAATTCGTCTCTAGCTGACATTGAAGCACTTTATTTCCACCTCTCTGGCTGTGAACACTCCAAACGTCCGTGGCGTTGTTTAGTTTAGCGAATCACTGACCTCTTGCACTTACCACCTCGCGGCTGTGTGTGTTGCCGGAAGTCAAGTGTAAAAAGAAATATTAAGAGCCCCCGCACGCTAGCGGCCACTGCCAGTGCGGCCATGTGAGTTGTATGGAGTTGAACGGCACGACGCGCACTATGCCGCGCGGCAAGCGTGTCGCCGCGGCCAACGAGTTGTATGGAGTTGAACAGCACAACGCGCACTATGCCGCGCGGCAATCGTGTCGCCGCGGCCAACAAGTTGTATGGAGTTGAAATGGCACGACGGGCACTAATCCGCGTGGCAAGCGTGTCGCCGTGGCCAACGAGTTTTATGGAGTTGAATGGCACGATGGCCACTATGCCGCGCGGCAAGCGTGTCGCCGCGGCCAACGAGTTGTATGGAGTTGAACGGCACGACGCGCACTATGCCGTGTGATAAGCGTGTCGCCGCGGCCAACAAGCTGTATGGAGTTGAAATGGCACGACGGGCACTAATCCGCGTGGCAAGCGTGTCGCCGCGGCCAACGAGTTGTATGGAGTTGAACGGCACGACGTGCACTAATCCGCATGGCAAGCGTGTCGCCGCGGCCAACGAGTTGTATGGAGTTGAACGGCACGACGCGCACTATGCCGCGCGGCAAGCGTGTCGCCGCGGCCAATGAGAATGCGAGCGGTGCACACGCGACACGTAAGCCGCGCGGCCAGTGGTTTGTACAGAATATAATGGGTGAACGCGCACTACAAGCGATCACACAGCGGCAAGTACATTCCGTGACGAAACCAATCATTCGTAGGAAGTCGCTTGTTCCAGTCTAGCGTGCGTTTGCTCTGTGGGCTTATAGCTTTTGTTTCTCCAGTGTGTTTATTCCAATTAAAAAAAATCACTTTAATTCTGTTAGAATTTGATCCAATTTAAAATGTATGTTATATTTTCTTGAGGAATCTTATAAATTATTCTTACTTCAATATTACTATAATTTTCTCCTTTGGACGAAAGCTCTTTCTCATGGGTTTATCCTGTCCTCTGATTGAATCATTTAGTATATCTAAGAGTTCATAAAATTATTTCGCAGACATTCTGATATAATTAAAAAACCTTTCGACATGCGACCTCAGCTTTTGATAAAAATTGTTAATCATCCTCTTTTCTTGACGATACTTCACCATAGGGCTGCGCCCAAAATCGGTTATTTTTGTTTTCGTTACGTTTCCTTAGGAAGTACCACAGTGCATCTGCTTGCTCCGCATTAATTGCGAGCTTGATTGTACACACTCAATAGCCAGCAACTGCGACATGGACGCTCTGTTGGCTGTGCTCTCTTTTTTCCCGCAACAATGCCGCTAGTGCGCGGGGGCTCTAAGTTATTTGTTTAAAATATATATAATATTGTACAAGTCAGTCGTCGTGACTTGGTACAGTTGGTGGTATCTGAAGCAAGGCAGGGCTCCGAGTGCCGTGAGGAGAAAATGTATGGTGTTAGTAGGAACGTGGAAAGAGAGAGTATTGGAATACATTTACGTCACTATTCCTATATAGGCCTTAAACGATTTATTTCGTTACGAAAGGTCGAAAGACAACATATTCAATCCTTCCTTATAAACTTAAGAGTGTAAAAGGTCAACGCGCACTTTCCAAACATGTGGCTTAATCACGACACGGCTTACAAACTAGTTTACCTACATAATCACGCTAATAGTAGACTGTGCTTTTCGTTGGAAAAATAGTTTGGAAAATATAAACTTACTTTTGGTGGTCCAAAGTGATGACATTATACTTTACTTTTAGTGTTATTTAATAGGTATTAATATTATCTGTAAAAGTGGTATCGGCGGATTTCATGACTTGTTTTATGAATAAACGGGAGTAGTTTTAATAACCTTGTAACTATCAATTAATGAATCTAACTATAGGGCTAAGCACACAACACAAGCCCAAATAACTTAATATACAACTTGATTTTCTTAATAACGGACATTGCAAATATTTTGGGAAATACAAGCATATTTTTATGGTCAACATTGATAATATTGTACTATAAGGTGCTATTTTCTAGGTATTGATAATATCTATCAACTGACATCACATGATATGAAAGTAGGTCTATTAGCGGTTTTTATTTGTTAAATATATATAGTCTTAAGACAATTGGGGTAATTTTGTTTTACAGTAACTCTATAGACATTCTTTTAAGCACGTTTGGACTCGAACCATTACTTAGGTACTTAAACCTCTACTAGTTGCTCTCTCTAACTATCTCTTACGGGAATAGACCACGTTCAAAACACAATCGTTGATTAAATAAAACTATAAACAAGCAGCGATTATTGTCGCTTCTGTCTCCAAGAATGCTATAGCGAATACTTGTGATATCAGTAAAAACTGTAATGTATATATATTTTTTATTAGTTTTCAATTGTCTGCGCCGAAAGTTGCATACAGTAATTACATTTCAGGCAACGTCAAGCAGGTGTTAGCTTGCGTCGGAGCTATAATTGTACTTGTCTCCGTTTTTCAACCTTACTTTATTAATAATAACGCTGGCATGTTTTTGTCGTTTATTATAGGAAATGGAGCATACACCATTGCCTCTCCAACAGCGCAAGAACCCCACGACTGTAGTCTGATAGGAAGAAACATTTTTGAAGGTTAAAAAATGTACTAAGACAATTTTAACATATTTATACATAAAATCGTGTGATCCGCGGTGGTCGCATTTGATAGGCAGTGTCAAGTTCTATAAAATATTGTTAATAATATAGTAAAATGTTATAATGTGACCATAAAAAATTGTGTTTTTTATAAGTTTCTTTTAGTTTAAGAACGCGCTTGTCGTGTTTAGCTCGACTGCTGAGGACGGGGAGACCGAGGTTTGAATCTCGGTCGGGTGAACTGGGGGGGGGGNACTCTCTATCCACGCAAATGCGGGTTCACTTCCTCTAATTCAACCTTCCCAATTCCTAATCCATTAGAGTAATTAGTACTTAAAGCGTATAACCCGAACGGGTAGTAAGACGTGGTGCTAAATATTATTATTATTTTTAGTTTAAGACCTCCTGTTGTTCTTCTGGAGAGGTTATCATGGACCTGAAAATGTACCTGAAAAATTCAGGAAAATGGTGGGATTTTCTTATTTGGAAAAAACTAAAAAAATCACAGGGAATTTGGCAAAACAGTAAAAAAAATGGAGGGATTTTTTAACATAAATCTTTAAATATAACAGGTCTTTGCTAATTGGAAAATTAAGCACGCTTATTTGAAAACATAATTTATCTTTGTGCTCTATTTCCACCCATAGACAATGGGTTGCATAACAACTGCATACATTTCCTCATCAAGGTCAAATCAACCCTTCATAACTAATGACATTACTTCATACGAGTCAATTTTATGAAACATGATATTTCATTCCTCGATATTACTCTATAAATTGTCCTAAAAAATGGGGATTCCTTCTGAAAAACTTGTAAAAATAGGTAATTTTTTTGTAATCAAAAAGTAGTAACCCTGTGTTATACATAACACTTTTAGGGTTGCTCTGATTCCGAGTAACTACTGAGTCAATGTTCTTATTACCAGATCAATAATGCATACATTTAGTTTAGCTTGTTCCGCATGGTAGTAGCATGTAGATTAAGTTTACATTAATTTTCAAAATACGTTGTAATAGAGCATAATAGTGTAAATTGTTATTTATTGTATTTCAATTTATGAGATTTTGTGAAGAGCACTGACATATTTGTCTCTAATAATTATTGTGTTATTAACTTCTTTCCCATACAAAAAAGAGAGATAAAATACTCTTCTTTAACTTCTTACCTCCACTACAATACCAGCCCCCGCGTGCCAACCCTCTTTCATGTGCTGCAGTAGACTTATGTGTCCACCGTCGGGATCTATAGTGAGTATGACGCACAGAAAGAATTTTCAAACTTTCATAATGGCTATCTAGGTCTTCAGTTTTATTTATTTATCTGAGCTAAATTGGGTATTAGTTTTATTTAAAATCATCTTTTGGATAAATCTCTGCTATATAGACCTACCATGTTTAGTTTTATCGAGTTATTAAAAGCAAGACCAGAATCAATGAAAATAAGCAAATTTTTTTTTTTTAAAAAAAGCTATTTTTGGCACGCGACAAATATAAAACAATAAAATAATATCGTATCTATTGTTCCACAAATAAATAAATTTAGCTATGTCAAGCAGTTATCCTGTAAAATTCGCTTGTCAAAAGTACTAAAACTTTTCCAAAGTGTTTAAGTTTTTCGACTGACATAAAGTGCAGTTCTTCGCGTTTTAATAAACGAGTTATGCTAATACAATATAAAAGGACACGTTCTTTATTCAATGAATGGATCCTTGAAAGACACTGACCCCCATCCTGTCGTACGGAGAGCAGGATGGGAGTTGTTGCGTTCAAACTTGAATGAAAGAACAAACCTAAGGTATACAGATCGTCGCAGAGGGTGGCTTTTTTTGTTTAATCTAGTGACGTCATTTTCATGCCCGTTAGAATTACCGAAATAGTGACTTGATTTCGCTGGTAGTGTTATTGTATGTGTGAGTGTGTGTGGTAAAAAAAAAAATTACAGGCAGCTGAAGGGATCACTCCAAATAGTTATAAAATCCTTAAAACCTTGCATTTCTAAGTAGATCTACAGGAAATAGGGGAGAGGGTGGTAAGAAAAACAATACTTTTGGGTGTGGTAGAAAATTATGACGTCATTTCTTGGAAAAATCGTCGACTTTAGCAAGCAAATCAAGGCCACTACCATTCCACTCACACTAATGACTCACTCAGTTTTGCTCTTGCATACCAGCTAAACACGTTCAGTTAGGGCTACCAGATTCAAAACTGAAAAGGGAAGACACTCTATCCTAAAATTTAGAAGATTTTAAAATAAAACAAAATCTAATAGGCTATATAAACTTTTATTACAAACAAAATTATTAACGTCAACATTGAAATAATCTTATAGCATGGTGCTTATATATAGGCATAGGAGACCGGGCATAAACATAAGTTTCTAGTAACACTTTTAAAATGTTCAGGCCTGTCTACTCTCGGGATTCAAACCCCGACTTCTTCGTCACTAGCAATAAAGTCTCTCGCGAGTTTTAAATAGCAATATCCGCATTAAGGGCCAACAATAAATATATTTTAATAAAGCCATTTAATCAAATAATTATGTTGACAAAGTGAAAGCCCTTAGTCCACTTAGAGTAGGGATTCTCAACCGGTGTGCCGCGGCACTTAGGGGTAGGTCGCCAGATCGGTTTCCCTTTTGATGACTACATATTATTTACTTTTTGTGGTATTATTAATTTATAGTTATCTCATATTTAGGTTAGTTAAGTGTGCTAGTTTATTTATTTCAAAAGTTATCTTACTCTATAATTGTATTTAGATATTTCATTCAGTGCTCTTGCTATTTATATATAGGCTATTTCAATTAACCTAGTAAGGGAGAAATAAAAATAATTACAAAATCAAAACACTTTGATAAGTTTTACTTTAGATGACAAGGGTGCCGCGAGACTAGAAAGGCTGAGAATCCCTGACTTAGAGAGGAAATAAACAAAATTTATATATATATATATATATAAATATTTCAGTGTCTTAATAGGTAAATGGTTTCTTGGAGGTTTTTAAAATCATATTTACTCATCTGGAACTCAATTCGGCTTATGACCAATTTATAACGTGAACAACCTCCCTTAAGGGTACGGCCAGACTTGAGCGAGCGCGCACGCTCGAGCCGGAACAGTCTAGTTTACAGGCGCTAGGCAATATTATTATTATTTTATGTTGGTTCATTTGGTGCTAAGAAAACTGCTCAATTTGATATTTTCATTATTATCAATTGGCTTAGAACACTTGGTACTAACGGCCTAATTTAATTTATAAGATCATAAACCATACCTATATATAAAAAAAAACTGCCAGATATGTTAAAATACTTCAATATTATAGTAAAAGTAGGTCTTTAAAAATAATTACCATTATCACGGATAGAGGATGGGAAAACTACAACAATAAATCACTTGTCGAAAACCACCCTCAGTTCACTGAGCCAAGATTCGAACCTTTGCCTCCTCGTCAACAACTATCGAGAGCTACCTACTAATCACGCGCTCGTTCGCACGCTTGTCATTCTGGCCAAACCCTAAGCGCTTATAAGACCATAGATCAATAATAAACTATTGTAAAGAATATCCATCTCTCATAGAGTTCCTTAGTCTTTGAATTGTACTCTTGGAATGAATGGATCGGTCAGAAACAGAAGGGTTCCCTTACAGCCGTATGGCGACCGGAAGTTGTAAACACTGTCACACAACAAGCCACGCAACGGAAGTATACAGTCTGTTGTTCGCAAATTACTCCAACAATCACTTGCTACCGCACTGGCGGACAAAGGCGTCAGTCTCATTTTATCTAATTTGTCTGTGACGGGGAGAGTCAGATCTCGAATTCCGGATGGCTTTTCATTAGTGGGTTTTCATTCTCCCTCCACGTAAATGTGTGTACATTTCATCTAAAATTAGACCTTATACCTACAAGATTAGCGCAATTAAATTATGAAAGGATACAAATACCGTAAAAGTGGGTTTTATTTTTTCTTCAGGTGAAAAAGCAATGGTTTTAGGGTCTGGTTTTTGTGCTTTTGTCCTGTAATTAAGTAATTTAAGTTGTAACAAACTGCAAATAGGCTGGTTTTTATATGAAAAGGTTTTAGGCTACATATTCCTACCGACAAATCGTTTAAGTGAGAGAGACCCTTTTCTCTCTCTATTAGTTTTATCATCCTCCTCCCCTTCGCGTTATCACGAGGAGGAGGAAGTTGTCATTGTGTGGACCGGATGTGACGAGGACATGGTCTTTAAGGGGGGGGGGGG
>CABFVX010001477.1:112834-128288 GCA_902151425.1 Timema shepardi | reverse complement strand
GGGGGGGGGGGGTGTCTAGGTCAGGGGGGCTTAGAGAAGACCCACAAGGACCTGCCTCGTGTGTTGGGGTAAAGAGGGGAGGGAGAGATGAATAGTCCCCGGAAGACCCGCGCCGATGAGCACATGGACTTCTCATCCAGTCTGGTATGTAAGCAACGAGGAAGTCGGGGTTTGAATTCTAACCAGATGTTCTGAGATTTTTTCCTCTAAATGGTTTTCTACTCACCCTCCACACAAATACTTATAAATAAACTTTAAATTCTACCTTTCTCACCCCTCCGCCATTTTAATGATTACACACAGAAAAACCCGAACGGGAAACCTGGCTGGAAAATTATTCGAGACAAAATTTTTGCTGCTTAAAAATACGTATTTTGGTTCCTAAAAGTTGTACTGGTTGGGGTAAAGTGCTCACCTCAGTACCCGATGTTCGTGGGTTGAAACCCAGCTGAAGTCGATTGAATTGTCTTGAGAGTTAGAAATCTGTAGCACAACTTCCTTCGTAGGGCGAGTAAAGCCGTCGGTCCCATGTCGATTGTGACATATAAAAGAACCCTGGAACAATTAAGAGATCACAAGGGTTGTAAAGGCTTTAGTTATAATATTGTAGTATTACCATGTTTGGCACATGGCAGCTCAAAGGAACCCAACATTAGTGATGCTTTTGCATTCAACCACCAAACGCTGTAGTCGATTCACGAATCTTAGAAGATAATTTATTTTCTGTTGCTAACAGTCCATATGATAAATTAAATTATTTTGAAAAATGTAAAACTTAAGATACTAATTGCATTCCTTCCATATAAATAGTTTGAAAATTGTACCTAAAAAAATCTCTCAAATTTAAGATTGACCATTTTAGCTCGAAAAACAGTAAATATAATTTTAAAAGAGAATGAATGTGTGATTATATTATGCAATACGGCTTATGGTTGCGTAGGTAGGCACGTTAACAAAGGCGTCAGTATAGCCTTGTTTGATTTCTCGGCTACCGAAAGGTCTGGGTTCGAATCTCACCCGAGTGTAGACTATTAAGGTACTTTTTTCCTAAATGTTTTCTTACGTCCCCTCCTCAAAAACGCGGGTACAATACATTATCTATAAATCACTACTTTCCTCATCCTTAAAATTTAATTATGATAACCCGGACGGGTTTTAAGACACATAAGACGAAATAGATACATACATACATTTATCAATTTATTTAATTTGTTAATTATTCTCTACTGTCAATACAGGATGTCATCAACTTAAATTATTTTAACCTTAGGGGCACGGCCATTCTTGCGACTTAGTAGCCGCACCCAAGACTCTACTGCGGTTTTATCTCCTTTAGGATCCGCGTGGTGGGTAGGCTGGGGAGCATAGTTGCCACATAGCGGGAGTTTGTGCGTTACTACTATGCGAGCATACTCAGTAAACCTGGCAACGTGCATCGGTTGCCATGACAACTACCCTTCTCAGATTGGTCAAGCATGTGACGAGCCTCCACTTCCCACCCCGGCTGTGCTGACCTAAATCCGAAAGCAGTTTAAAACGCAGTATAGCATATACATCCTTGTTTTATATGAGGGTGTCTTCAATACGCGATCACTGTCTTGCAACCATATTTTTTTGCCCTTTCTTTTTTGCACCGTGTCTTACTACCCGTTCGGTTTTTACGCCAATGTAGACTATTATTGATGAGAAAGGTTTAATTTAGAGGAAGCGTACCTGCATTTGCGTGGAAGGAGATCGGAAAACCATTTTGTAAAACCACCCTCAGCACACTCGACCGGGATTTAAACCTTATCCTCCCGTCTTCGGCACTTAAGCGTAGTTAGTACCAGCGTGTAACCCGAACGGATAGTGAGACGCGGTGCTAAAAAAACCCAGTCTAGTGACTTGTTCAAAAAGTGAGCGACTTCGGGTCATTATGCCCCATCTACTGTAGGAGTGTAGGTGACGGCTAACTGAAGGTAGTGTATTACAAACATTGGCTGAAAGTAGCTAATGTACAAATAATCTATAAAAACCGTTGCTGCATTTTTTGGATTGAGAAAAACTGTGGTCAAGTCGCGCACACAGGGCCACACAACTGTTTACGGCGACGGCCAACTCTATGGCGTATCGCATCGACTTGGAAAATATTTTATACTTTGGTTTTATCTCATTTCCACCCATTATCGTAAAACATAATTAATTATTATGGTTGGAGTGTCATACGAGTACTTAAATTATGGTTCCTCTAAACGATTGTTTACTAATGACCCTATCTAATTTAAACATCAATCATTGCATTCTCCTACAAATCTTAGAGAATTTAAGTTTTTGTGCGACTTTTCTACATAGGTAATTTTGTACTCAAAGGAGTAAAAAATGGGTTAAAAACAAAAATCTGAAATATTTTCTGAGCTGATGTGGTAAGCCATAGTGTGCGCCTTCTTTAAGTTTCTTCATACCCCCATATCTTTAGACTGATCTATGCCTAACGTACAGTATTTATTTAAATTTAAAATATTTCCATCTACCTGTTGGCCATCACTTAAGTAAAAAATAAATTAAAATTATTCTTTTGGCACAGTTGCAGGGCATTGCACTACCAGGAATACTTAAGTGGGAGAAAGGCACATCTTGAACGTCAAAGCTAATACTTTTTCACCCCCACACCACCCTCTAACTCCAAGTACTTCGATGAAATCGATGAATGACTTTGCATCTTGCGGTTGAAATATTTGCTTGCTCATTCCACGATTGAATAACTGCCTTGAACTTTTAAAGGTTGACCGGGACATGATTGGGAAATTTATCTTGGGGTGACACTGTTTCTGATCACCAAGCATAAACATTTTCAAAATTTTAATCACAGTCCTCACTCTATTAATTTAAAACTCAGTGGTGAAATTATCATAAGTTAATAATTTCCTCATAGTGAAATATGATTAAAGCTATATAAAATTTTGTCAAATTCATTTGAACTTAAATGTTGGGAAACAATTTTTGATAACCTTGTTATATAATTAGCTACCTATATAAAATATGTAAGCACATTTTTAAATGTTAGTTGTAATGGTTTGAGACCTTAATTTAAGGCATGACAACATTGACCAAGGCAGTGTAGTTAAATCATTTATATCACATGTTTTACTGCCCTCTTGGGTCAACAGTAACGTGAATTATTCAACATTTGTCTCTACACTAATAACTAAAACCCTAATAAACGGAGTTGAATTCATCAAGGAATAAGGAACATACACAAACGAATGGACAGACAAAACAACGGACTAGTGCAAAATAACTTGATTCTATTTCATAGATTAAAAAATAATAATGTAAATACCAAATTATTCAAGGCACAGTCTAGGATTAAACCAAGCTACTCCTAGATCGCGAGGCGCCCCTTTCCCACCAGACCATTTGTTCACGCTAACTGGATACAATCCCCTCGGAGAAAAGCTCAACATAATATGATCCGACAATACATATACAGTGTAATCTCTACATCGGTATTTGAAGGTTCCACGAGTCGGATGTTTAAACTATACAGTATTTAGTCTGAGGTTCAATGGCACCGCAATCATCGCTTGTACACTATAAGTAGCTGTCGAAATGAATGGTGGGTATTAAACTAAAAGCCTCTTTACGAAACTGCCGTGATCCGCGACTTAATACCCATCCATGCTATCCGCATATTTGCTCTAAATGTGTGAGGGATGTGCCCGCATTTGCGTAAAAGCAGAAAGAGGGAGGGGGCGGGTAATACTGAGTGGAATTAAGGACCGGCTACACGGAGCCGCACTGCACCGCATCGGCGCGGAAGAATATTCGAGAGATCATTGCTCGCACTTTTGCGGTGCGGTGCGTTGCGGGTCGGCTCCGTGTAGCCATACCTTTAAAATGCATATAACCCTGACAGGTATTAAGACGTGGAGGAAAAAATCAATAAATAATAAATAAGTATCATGTGACTTGAGAAAACACCGATAACAAAACACGTTACAAATTTGTGACGTCATTTAAGAACCGACGTAAGAAACCTATTTTACTGGGTTTTATCCTTGTCGGACGATTATGTTGTCATGTTCACAGGCTGACACAGATTTTACAGGTAAGTGATTTTTCCTCCTTACGGGAGCTCCCAACACTATGTCTCGGCCTATTTATTTATTTCATTCTTCTCTTTTAGCACGTTTCTACCTCTACTTGTTTATATTACCGATATTAGTCTCACAAGCTGTTTGCAGAGTACTGTATGCAGTAGCCACGTCTGATCTACATAGGTAACTACTTGCCAAGGTCATCTCTTATCACTCTAGAGTTATGTCATGGGTAAATAATACCCAGCCTCTATCCTTTATACTTTAGAGTCTATAACAACTAGTCCTATTTTCAGAGGAAAAACCTTGTCTGACAGCTAGAAAAGCTACTAGATATACTCCCGCGTATTCATACGTCAAATCATGTTACATGCAGCTGGCACTATTTTAATAATATCAATACCTATAAAATAACGCTAGTAATATAAGTTAAAATAATGTTGTTTATTTGACCGCAAAAAAACAACCTATTTTTGTTTTCTAAAAGGATCTTTTCCACTAAAACCTAATATACTTTTACGCTAGCGTAATGTACGGTACATTATTAACGTTAACGTTATACTTATTTGTTTCGTTCTTACTGTCTATATCCGTCCGGGCTATCCTCTTGTTTACAATAAAAGGGTAGGTATGAGGACGGTAGAATCGAGGGCAAATGTAACTATATTTTCATAGAGGGAAAGTGGGACTCATTTAGAAGAAAAATAACCTCAATACACCCAACTGTATAAGAACCCTGACCTCTTCGTCACCGGCAAACCAGACAAGACGATACTGAAGACTTGTTTGACGTGCCCGCCAACTTGCGGGTTTAAACTTTCAAAACAAAAGTGCAACCCCCCCCTTAATCTCTATAAGGTGAGAGAGGCAGTAAATTAGGTAAAGATTTACTTGGTTGAACATAACAATTTTATTTGGTCAAAAAACAACAACAATGTGGTGAAAACATTCAATACCGCGTGAAGCGCGCTTTTCCGTCCAACTCCGGAATCAATACTTTACAAGGAAAACAAATGTTACCTCCTCAAAACAAGTTACGTTACATAAACTTCATCAAAGGTTACGGTCCGGGATCTCAGTGAAATGGTCTATGGTTTATAGTTCCTTGGTTACTTCGCTAAAATGATTAGTTCCTAAACTGGTTACTTTAACATTATAGTTATCCACCCTAACATAAATATAACTTCCATACTGGCGCTCGTAGCAACCGTGACGTCATAGCAATGACACAAGGCCACAAAATAATATAAACCTATCAACTCTACTTGACGATAACATTAGCCTGGTTTCAAACCCAGGTTAAAACCTAATATTGGCAAACATAAGAATTACAAATAAATGGGGCTTATGCCCTGAATATAAGTGGTGGCGAAAGCGACGGTCTAACTTCCAGCCGCGATAAGCGCGAAGTATAGCCAAATATTAAACAAAGATAATTTAATAGCAAAGTCAAAACAGTAATTTAGAAGAATTCCCCCCCATGACGCCGAAATAGTAATTTTGTAGAATAATAATATTCCCCCGAAACCCTGTCGCTGCCCTCACCTCTTATCCTCAAGCCGGTGGGGTAGTAAGTGTCCTGAGATCCCGGTACCACACGTATTTATACAAACTATAATTCTCAGAAAGGGGGGCGGATCGAAGGAAGGGAAGGTTGGAGAACATTACAGACTAAAGGGGGAGGGGAGGTCCGAGGCGCACGTCGAAGGACGTAGCATATTCTCGAAGCTTCGGTGAAGGCGGAAATGGCTGGTCGCTGGCCGACCACGTGGCCCAGCTATTAGCGGCCTAGCGAGGCGCAGACACACCTTCACTCGGCTTGTTGTGTTTGGCGAGAGCGGAGGTCGCTGGTCAAGTTAGTGCCGCGTGTTGACCCAGTTGGCTGTCCCAGTTAGCTGTCCCAGTTGGCTTCCCAGTTGGCTGTTCCAGTTGGTAAGTGTTGTTACAACGTAAGTTGTTACAAAAGTAACGTGATTATGAAGTAGCTTTAAAAATACTTAAAGAGTCGTCCGAAGAAAATAGTGCCATGATGATAAACCACATTGCAGACAAACCACCTTCAATGTGCCGAGCAACCCGCTCCGTTGGCCGCATTGTCTAAGGTGCTAGCTACTCTTGCAATATACTGGCCGAGGGCGGGGAGACTAGGGATTGATCCCGATTGATAAACTGAGGGTGGTTTTTCCCTAAATGGTATTTCTCTCTACCTATACGCAAATGTGGGTGCACATACTCTAAATTAAACCTTTCTCCTCACTAACATATTAAAGTAATTAGTGCTCAGGCGTACTACCCAAAGGATAGTAGGACGCAGTGATTACAAAAATTACTGAGCCAAACTTTGAAATCCAATTTCACAGGTTAGAGTCAATAAAGCACATGAGCCTTCAGCCATCTCGTCTTGTGATATATAGTTTCTTTTTATAGCGTCTTAGTATCCGTGCGGGTGATAAGCATACTACGCCAATACCCACCTCAGTGGCTGCATGTTCTCAGGCGTCACTCTCGCAATAAACTGCTGATTACGGAGAGATCGGGGATCGAATCACTTTCTGGTGAACTGAGAATGTTTTTTTTCCTGAATAGTTTTCCACGTACCTCTGACGACAAAATGCAGTTTCTCAGCACCGCGTCTTACTATCCGTTCAGGCTATACGCTTGTGTACTAATTACTCTAATTATTTTAAGGATGAGAAAGTTTATATTTAGAGGAAGTGTATCCGCATTTACATGAAGCGAGAGTGGTAAACCATTTTGGAAAAACAACTCTCAATACACCCTATCGATATTCGCACCTTTATCCTCCCGTCATCAGCTGTCAAGTCTACTGCAAGAGTAACACGTTATACCACGAGGCCACTGAAACGAGTAAAATGCAGTTTCACTTCCTCTAAATTTAACCTTTTCTATCCTTAGTACATAAGCTTTATTACTGCATATGCGTATTTCCCGAACGGTTAGTAAAACGCGGTGCTACAAATAAAAAATAACAATGATTACGCTAATTAGATAGGCATGGTTAACTTAGACCTACCTATAGAGGAAATGTACGGTGTCTGCGTGGCGGTGGAGTGGGGAGCCATTTAAGTGAAGGAAGGTTTTAAAAGTCTACCCAACTTCACATAACACATTTTGGGGAGTACGCCCCAGTGCCATAGTTGGCCAACAACGACTTAATCTAACCACAGCGGACTAAATTAGAAATATGAAATGGAATTATTATTATTATTATTATTATTATTATTAGCACCGCGTCTTACTACCCGTCCGGGTTATACGCACTTACGCTAATGTGCAATGGTAGGGTGAATGTGAGATGAAATGAAGGACCTACAGTTTAACGTGGAATCCGAACCACGGTGGAGACCTGGCATTCTTCACATTCACAAGATGTCTTGTCAGAGGTGAAGGAAGGGTTTGGCAATCAAATAAATCTTTGCTGGGACCGAGGATTGAACCCCGGACGCCAGCATAGAAGTCTGACACCTTACCCCTTGACCACCAGGTCACCATGAAATTGAAGAAATTCCATCAACATTCTACAGTTAAAGGATGGAAATCAATTCGAGTGGGGGTTGAAGGAAGGATTGGGGGGTAATGCACCTGATAGGAAATGAGGCCTAGACTTTCACAACAAAACCAGGCGTGGGAACTGCTTACTTCACCCCTCGATAATCGACTCTAGACTCACATTTATATGACGGTTTGCTTGTGAATCGATCTTGCTTTATGATGAGGTCGTTGGCACCGTCCATAATAGGACTTAATAGGCGGCCGACACGGATGCTATAAACTGTTCTATTAAGAACATACTTATTACACAGGCCTTACATGATACACTAACATGTATACAAGTGTGTTGTAGCTCAGTATGTAAACACAACCTCTGATCTCTGAATTAAGACGAGGGGTCTATAAAAATGAACACAACATCATAACTTGTACTCTTCGTGCACTCTACCTTGGACCACTCACACCGAGGAGCACGTGGACAGATGCGTCGGCTACCTCGTGTCTGATTTATTGGTGACAGGGAGGTCGGGGTTCGAATCCCATACGGGTGAACTGAGCTATTTCCCTTAAATGTTTTCCAAGTTTTCCTCAATGCAAATGCGCATACGCTTCCTCTAAATTCTACCTTCTTCATTTTTATCTCATTAGTTTAAATATGCGGGTATTCCGGACAGGTAGTATGACGTATGGACATCTTTAACTTCAATTCTAAAACTCGACTCATAGCAAAAGCTAATTTATTTTATTATTTATAATCTTGAAGTCTAACGCCTTAGTTCAGTTGGTACCTTACTATCTTAAAGGTTCCGGGTTTGATTCCCGGCCTGGCTAAAAAATTAATCACTATGTAAATTGGGGAATTTGTTTTTACGGGAAGCTAAGTGTATACGTAGTGTGATGATGTAATCAGTCGGTTCAGAAAGTGCACTTTAAATACCTCAAATAAATTTAAAAAAATGTAATCAATAACAAAGGTGGAGTGCAGCTTGTCAGCGTCACCATACCAAATATCACTTTATAAATACAATATTTGGCAGACCCGCCTCGGTGGCGTAGTTGGCTAACGCGCTAGTCGTGTTGAGCTCTACTGCTGAGGACGGGGGGATCGAGGTTCGAATCTCGGTCGGGTGGACTGGGGGTGGTTTTTCCTAAATGGTTTTCCACTCTCCCTCTACGCAAATGCGGGTTCACTTCCTCTAATTCAACCTTCCCAATTCTCAACCTTCCCAATTCCTAATCCATTAGAGTAATTAGTACTTAAAGCGTATAACCCGAACGGGTAGTAAGACGCGGCGCTAAAATATTATTATTATTATTATTATTAATATTGGGCAGTGGCGCTTCCAGAAATCGGGAGAGGGGGGGGGAGGTCAAAGTTTTCAAAACCAATACTAAAACTACGTCTCTGTGATGGTGAATTGAAATTTAGCTAGTAGGTTAAGGGACTATTCAAAATAAACTTAAGACTCTGAACATTTTAAATTTCAAAGTGGGAGTCCAAAAGACGTATAAATAACCTTTTAGGGAATTTGGAAAGTTAGATTTGAGAGTGTTTTTCGATGTTAACAAAGTGCATTGTCTAGATATTTGATTCTAACATTAGATGATTGTACAGGTTTTATTTTATAACACATTCACACAGGAACACAAAAAATACCTAATTTAATAATAGAGAACTAACAAGAACTTATAAGAATGTTGATTTTTGATAGCCTCGGATTTTTTGAAAATATGTGATCATTATAATAAACGAAAAAATTCCCACTTGGCAAGAAAAACTGTAAAAAGGTTATATCTGTAATTTGATTAAATGTTGTCTGAAAAACCTGGAAAAGTCAGGGAATTTTATAATAAAAGTTTTGTAGCCACCCTATACCACCACAAACTACCACAAAATAATGAAACTAAAGAAACGGAAGAAAGTTTTGTCTTTAAGAGTTTCTCTGAATTGAACGTGTCACAACATACGATGTGAGACAATGACTGTTTCCCTTTTGATGACTACATATTATTAACTTTTTGTGGTATTATTAATTTATAGTTATCTCACATTGTGGTTAGTTTGTGTGCTAGTTTATTGATTTCCAAAGCTATCTTACTCTGTAACTATAAGCATGTATTTCATTAAGTGATTTTGTTATTTATATATTTCAATTAATTGAGTAAGGAAAGAATAAAAATGCTTATTTTAGTTTTAAATAATTGCATAATTAAAACACTCAGATTTGTTCTACTTTAGATGAAAAATAAGACGTGAAAAACAAAACGCTAACGAAAATTCTCACAAGAGCGCCGCGAGATTCTAATCCCCTTTACAATGTGCCACGAGATTCCAATCCCCTTCACAAGAGTTCCACGATATTCTAATCCCCTTCACAATGGTGCCGCGAGATTCTAATCCCCTTCACAAGAGTACCACGAGATTCTAATTCCCTTCACAAGGGTGCCGCGAGATTATAATCGCCTTCACAAGAGTGCCGTGAGGTTCTACTCCCCTTCACAAGGGTGCCGCGAGATTCTAATCCCCTTCACAAGGGTGCCGCGAGATTCTAATCACCTTCACAAGAGTTCCACGATATTCTAATCCACTTCACGAGAGTTCCACAATATTCTAATCCCTTTCCCAAGAGTTCCACGAGATTCTACTCCCCTTCACAAGGGTGTCGCGAGATTCTAATACCCTTCACAAGGTGCCGCGAGATTCTAATCACCTTCACAAGAGTTCCACGAGATTCTACTCCCCTTCACAAGGGTGCCGCGAGATTCTAATACCCTTCACAAGGTGCCGCGAGATTTTAATCCTCTTCACAAGAGTTCCGCGAGATTCTAATCCTCTTCACAAGGGTGCCGCGAGATTATAATCGCCTTCACAAGAGTGCCGTGAGGCTCTACTCCCCTTCACAAGGGTGTCGCGAGATTCTAATCACCTTCACAAGAGTTCCACGAGATTCTACTCCCCTTCACAAGGGTGTCGCGAGATTCTCATACCCTTCACAAGGTGCCGCGAGATTCTAATCACCTTCACAAGAGTTCCGCGAGATTCTAATCACCTTCACAAGAGTTCCACGAGATTCTACTCCCCTTCACAAGGGTGCCGCGAGATTCTAATACCCTTTACAAGGGTGTCCCGAGACTAGAAAGGCCAATAATCCTTGATTTAAAGGAAATAAACAAATTTATATTTTATTTTATATTTCAATGTCTTAGTAGGGGGACGGATTCTTGGAGGCTTAAAAAAAATTTATTTACTCATCTGGAACTCAATTCGGCCCATGACCAATTTATAACGTGTACGATTCCCCTTAAATTGTAGACCAGGAGTTTGGCACATCCTCAATGCTCTATTTTTTACCTATATTTTCCGTGTTTTAAGATTCTATCAACCCTTTTTGCAATTTTTAGAGGGAGGGAAGTGGCAAATTCACCGCCTACTTCCCCTGGATGTGCTACTAACACCGGGTATAACATATACCGTCAATCGTCCATGGCCGAGGCTTGTGTTGTAGACTGACGATCAGTCTCTCTGGCTGAATTCCAAGGTCGTCCGACTGCGAGATAGTTGACCGGAGGGACTTTTCGAAATATCTCGCTGGTGAAAGTTATGGAATGTTCTCTTCAATTGTCTGTCGAAATATACAGTTTTAAATATAGAAATACGACTAGAAGGATCTGTTATCTACTGTGAGTTGAATAAAACAGACTATGAGAGATGGAGCAGAAATAATTGACGATTTTGAGTAGAGGCTAGAGCAGTGGTTTTCGAAGAAAGTACCGTGGCACACGGTGTGGCTGCTATGGTCCCTTAAGGGGGCCGTGAGGACATGGATACATATTTAAGTCAGTCCACAAGTTTTTAATCAATTATTTTTTGTTTGAGAGAATATCAATTTAGTGTCTCTACAATAATATTGTATTCACAAATAAAGTATTTTTATTTTAAGTACGTCTACTAGTCCCCGGATGCCTTCTTTTGGGCGATAAGCGGTGATACGCAAATATATCAGACTTTGTGGTGCTTCCAGCTACAGCGAAACTATCGTCGGCTAAGTAAGTTTGTAAGTTGTAACTTGATGTAAAGGCCTGTGTATTTATAACGTGCAAATTAAATGAACAACTGAGATATTCATTTGAGTCACTAAACCCTTGAAGCAACACATTTCAAGGTTGCCAATCTGTCAAGTTCGACACCGGTAGTTTTAATTAATTGTCAGCGTGATCGACTAACATGCTCAGTCAGCTATGATGGGTCGAAATTTTGTTTGTATCCCGGTCGAGTGTATTGGAGGTGATGTTCCATATTGTGATTACCATTTCTTTATATTTACAGTCCTCATCCTTTGTCCTTACATTTGTGTGTGTTTAATATAGCCTACTCCAAAAGGGAAGAAAGGTAACACAAAAATAATAATGATGGATTAAATATCCAAGCTATTATAGGCCTAGTTGTTAATTGCCGCATCTAAATATCCTGTTCTTTAGACTGAAAAATGAAACTTGGACACGAGAATTGAACCCGGGATCTTTGGCATAGTACTCCAATATTCTCTACTGAGCTATCCAGGAGCCGTGTTGTGCCCAACAAGTGTTAAGGCGGAGTCTATAATGGACGCGAGGGAATCATCAGATACAGCAGTGCTACTCACACCTTACCGTGTGGCGGCCCGGAATATTTTTTCAGGGGCACACAAGGACCGGATTGGTGGAAAGTTAATACCTTGCGGGGTAGGTATTAAAGGTATTATTTTTCATGGAAGCACATTTTTATTGATATTAAAGAAAAACATAATTTAAATGGGACAATTGAGCTTGTTTATTTTTAAACATTATATCAAGCCATGGCTCTATTGTGAACAGTTTAACTTGTAATAAAAACAACTTTTGTCTTGGTTGCTGGTCCTGGACCGGCTCCCATTGACCCGCGGGCCACCATTTGAGTAACACTGAGATAAAGTACATATTAATGATCAATTAAGATCGCGAATTTTAAGATAACGTATCCATCTTCGACCCTGGAGGGTTTTATGATGCCAATAATACAATGACAACTGTACTAATGCTTATATCATGATGGATGTTAATTGATCGCGTATATGCAGCTGACGATTCCTACACATCCATTACAGATTCTGTCTTAAAATATGATTGAAGAAAGACCCTGGGCACGGGGCGACTGCTGGATAGCTCGATGGTAAGAGTAATGGAATATTAAACCAAAGCTCCCGAGTTTATTCCCGTGCAGAGGTGTCATTTGTCAATTTCAAGAAAACATTTTTTTTATCCTGGAAATTGAAGCATTTGTTAGACTTACTATACATGCAAATATAAATTTATTTCTTCTTTAAGCTAGAGCTTCGTTCTTATAGAACTTGTCATACAGGGATTCTCAAAATTTAATTCATGATAGCTATCTCGTTCTTGGTAATTTATTAGAATTTTAAACCTCTTCCATAGTAAACAAACATTCGGCATAACTCATAACTAGATCTACTTAATGCAACCCTATATACTTATCACACCCGTTTATATAAATTATAGTAGATTAGTTTTTCGTAGTCAGATGTTATCTTGGATCTCACATCCATAAGTTAACTGCATTTTTTTTTTGTGGTTTTGCTAAATGACGTATTGGCATGTTTTACATGTGATGTCATGGTATCTCGTTTGGTATTCTGTGCGTTGAGTCATTTTGTGAAAGGATGGNCTTTAAGACCGAAAAAATGCCGAACTCGAAATAAAAATTGTTTGGTCAAACTTACATATTTAATATAATCTCTAACGAGATGATATAATAAAACGGTAAATTAAAATAAATAGGCCAGGAATATCTTTTACTATTAAGATCAAATAATATTTTAACGTAATTGTAAATTATATTTTACTGTAAAATGTTTAAGAGGCGTCTTACTATTCGTTTGGGTTGGAAGCATATTTACTAATTACTTTAATGATCTAGGGATGAGGAAGGTTTAATTTAGATAAAGTGTACTCGAATTTACCTGAAGTGGAAAACCAATTGGGAAACATTACCCTCAGTGCATCCTATTGTGATTCGAACCCCGATATCCCCGCCATTGGCAGTCTTTAATATTGGGCAATTGATAACTTAAACCATGCGGCCACTAAGGAGTGTTAGAGTTAAACAAAAAATTAATTTGTTATAAAATTGAATGAAAAGAGAAATAATACCCGCTTCAGTGACCTCTTTAAAAGTGCGACACTCGCAATAGACTGGTCTACCGATGACAGGGAGATTGGGGTTCAAATCACGGTTGAGTGTACTAAGGTTTTTCCCCTAAATGGTTTTCCACTCTCCATCCACACACATTCTGGTACACTTATTCTAAATTCACCCCTACCTATTATCAACCCACTATTATAATTAATAATAATAAGCGTATACCCTAACAATTACCCATTAACCTAGTCTTAATGTATATATCCATCACAATTTTATCGGGAGGTTTAAGTACCTGATAACTTTTATCTGAAAGTTAAAATGGTTGTTGCTCAATGACGCGTTGTTTTTCATTAGGTTTCGCCTATCGGAATCTGTTTAGGCTAAAATCTTGGTTCACGTGTTTAGTAAGCAAAGGCCCAGGCTAAAACTATATAAATTTAGAACATTTAATTCACACTTTTATATAAACTGACAAGCTATCCATAGAGTTATATTTGTATGAGAACAAATTATCAAAATGTGAGTATAATAAATTAAATTTTGTAAACGTTGTACCCAACTATTGACCACATTTTGGCGAACACAGAAATAAATACTTGCAATACAACTTAGCTTCTGCGCCCACGTCATGCCATCTGTTTCCTTGCACTCGTTTAGCCGCCATTATTTAACAAATATTGAGCGTTGCCAACACTCGCTAGGTTGTAGCGGTAGCATAAGGGCTTATATAACATGCGAAAACCAGTAAAAACAAAGCAAACCTTGCATTTACTGCATAAAAATATATTTATCCTACAGAAAGCTACCCGGAAAATAAATTCAGTTCATAATACGCGTAAGTTATTAAAGTGGCTGAAAACCTTTAAATAGTAGCCAACTTTAACCTCCCGATAGCCTTATGTATGCGGTAGTATTAAGACTGGTAAGTTAATTAACGAAGATTTTCGCTTATCTAAAGTTAATATATCTTTTATTGTTCTTGTTGATCACCTTTCGGGATACACTTTACTATCTGTTTATTTGTTTATAATCTCATTTAACAATAAAATATAAATTGTTTTAAAACTATCAAGACTTATGGACTTTCCTTTATGATTTTCTAACTCTTTCTTACATTCCCTCTCGCCCTAGTGTTTATTTTATTTTTTTAAGTTCGCCCTTCTTTTACTGTCTAGTAAAATTGAGGCGTTTCGCCATGGTGTGTTGCAACCATGATCGTGAGGTTTTGGTATCAGAAAAGCAGAATCCTGCTTGTAATTGAGAATTGTGGATGTGTCGTTTGGTGGGCAATAAGATGAAAGTATGTCACGGATGACATCACCAAAATGTCGCAACCCTTATTACGTTAGAATGTCGCAACCATTCTGGGGATTGCGAAACCCTGATGTGACAGAGGGAAAAACACAAGTTTGGTGGTGATTATTTTATACAAGTTGAGACAGGCAAATAGGGATTGGTGAGGTCTTCATCAGGAAGTGATAAAACCTGCTTGACGTGGATAATATACAATATGATGGACAAATATGTGTTTAGATCCGGTGTAAGTAAACAACTGACAGCGCCCTCTTCTGAGCTGGCTATGATATTAAGGAAAATACCTAAATCTAATTTCTACTCAGTTCTGCCAACTTGGTGTAAGGAGATGAAACTATTCACAGCTTCCATAACTCATCTCAACCCCCCCCCC
>CABFVX010001477.1:77486-111376 GCA_902151425.1 Timema shepardi | reverse complement strand
GCAAGAGATATCGTTTAGCTTGGCGGTGATGTAAGCTCCCCCACATCTTTCTTTTCCCTCAAAGTTGTTGGGTTCACCAACGGCCCAGTTCTGGAATTCCAGGAGATCACCTGTTGGAGAATACATCACGTTGTAAATAATCTTCCTCAGCCAGTAAGAAAAGTAACATTCCATTGACACATGTGATACACCTTAATATAGACTTACCATCGATAGAGGTGAACACATCTTTCTTGAACAGATCGTGGAAACCCACAGCAATGTTTTGCGTACTGGCGTAGTTCTTAGTATATCTTCCAAAGAGCTCCTTGACCACTCCAACCTCTTTCTCAGAGTCGATTGTTATGAGATGTGTGCCGTCATTGACACAAGTCTCCCAGGCCTCACCCCAGGTAACTCTCTGCTCATAGAACTTGTAGAAACCTGCTCCGGGGAAGTATTCGTAGCCCGAGGAACTCTTAACCCACTTGAGCTCCATATCACTAGGCGCGGAGCTGGCTAACGCCACACAGGCCAGAAACAGGACTGTGACGAGAGACATGTTGCAGGATTTTAGCGGGATTAACTGAAAACAAGGAGTATTACCGCTTGTTAAACTATTCAACATGTAAGAAATATGACAGTGATAAGAGACATGTATCTGGACTTTAGCGATAATATTTGAAATCAATGAGTAATACCGCTAGTTTCACTACTCAACAAGTAAGAAACAGGACTGTGACGAGAGACATGTTGCTGGATTTTAGCGGGATTAACTGAAATAAAGGAGTAATACCACTTGTTACCCTACTCAAAACGTAAGAAACAGAAAAGTGACTATTACTTGTGCATCTTGAACGTTTTCCTGGACAAATATGAGCTAAATTTTAGACTCGATAGACAATATATTAATATATCCTTTTTAAATTGAAAGGGACACTTGGACACGGAAATCGAACCCGGGAGCTTTGGCTTAGTACGCCAATGCTCTAACCACTCAGCCATCGAGGAATCGTACCGTGCTCAACGCGAGGAATGACCGTGTGCACGGAACGATTCCTGGGTGTCTTAAGTGGTTAGATCATTAACGTACTAATCTAAATATCCCGGGTTCAATCCCCATGTCCAGGAGTTATTTTTCAATTTAGAAAGAAAATGTTACTCAGATGAGACGCTAACCATAACTAACAACTATTATAGCTTAGCTATTTGATCCATCAATATATTAATATTTAAAATGTCAAATCTCTGTGTTAGCGCTTTTCATAAGATACAAACAAATTATTTTAATACCAAGGGCATTCTAGATCTCTAAATATAAACTTGCTTTGAAATGAATTTAATTACTAGTTTATATGACTGGTATCTATGTGTCATTATTACGTTCCAATAATCCATACCAAGAGTAATGATGATCTTTATAACATATTATTTATAGCTATGTAATATAGTATCCATTTAAAAATGATTTTTTTTTATTATTTAGCACTGCGTCTTACTAGCCATTCTAGATATACGCTTAAATACTAATTACACTGGTGTGTTAGGAATTGGAAATATTGAATTCATAGAGAATGAGCCCACATTTGCGTGGAGGTAAAGTGGAAAATCATTTAGAAAAAATTATTCCTGGTTCACCCGACCGAAATTTGAACCTCTATCGCCCCATCCTCGGTTGTCTAGCTCAACATGAAACCAGCGCGGTAGCTAACAACGCCACAGAGGTAGGTTAGAAAAGAATTAATACTATAATAATGCTTATTAGTAACACTAGAAATTATTTATATATATATATATATATTACTTATGTAGACAATATCTTAGTGAGTAATTCTTTGGAGTAATTTTTTAGTTAAAATAAATACTTAATTATAAGGAAAGAAGGAAGAGATCTCGGCTTGTACTTTGTATCAAATTAGTAATTAGTTTTCACAGCAAATTTTTTGGGTCAAAATACATAAAATTGGTCTTGACTGTGTCTAGTTTGATTTTCTACATATAGTAATAGCATTAGTATATAATATTTGTTATGAACTCAGTATTATTTGAATTATGAACACAACTATTAAAGTAAATATAAATGGTTCAAATGTAAGAATACTTTTATTATCAGGTGAACGATTTGGGTGACGTCATCTTTACTTTATACATCACAGAAATTGCTAGTGTGTATATAAATTCAGTTCATGATCACCTGATTGTAGAAACGTCATTTTATATGTGTTTCATTGGTAATTTTACTGTCATTTTGGTTTTATAGGTCATATTGTCTCGTTTTGCGTCATTAATAGGAATATTTGTGTAGTTTTAATAATTCAGTCATTTTTAGGCATTTGTGATGAATACATATTTTATTTTAAATACCATCCGTGTGTTATTAATGTATAATTACTACATACATATTTTTAGCAATACACAGCGTTCAGAATGGGAAGATAATTTGAACTATGAACTTTGTATCATCTTTTAATGTATGGTTGGGAAATACATATCACTGGTGAGACACTGTAACTAGGGCTGGGTCTATGTTCGTCCATAACGAATAACTAGTACTAAATATTGCATAGCGAATAGTGCACAATTCATAACAAAAATACAACCGTTTATAATGAAACGTGGTGTATAAACTAACATTAAATCGATCGTCCTTTATTGATATAAAATGGCATAACCTCGTTTTTCTACTAGATAATGCCTTTAAAATACTTCAATAAAAGTTTAATTTGAAAAACAAATTTGTTTAAACTGTCTGTACCTTTTAAAACCTTGAAGTTATTCTGGCTAAAGTTTTATGTGTACCGTTAAATTAAATTCGATTATAATTTGGTTCCGACAATATTATTGTTATGTATATTATAATAGACCTCTTCAATAACAGTGTGAAATATTATATTTCTACTTTGTTTTCAATCATCCTAACAATCGTAGTAAATGACGCTAAAACAAAGAAAGTTTGTAAATAACAAACAAGTGTGGACACCACAAGGCATTTCAAACATAAACTAATAAGCTAATTTGAGTCTTCTGTGTATACTGGCGTTTAATTGGATGGACCCTATTGGTAAACCAATATTACAATTAGCAGAATGCATTAGTTTAGTTTTTAAAGGTTTTTTATTGAAATTATTTGTGAGTTTATATTTGTAAAGTGAGTATTTAATTTATTCGTGTAGATTTTTACGAGTTTTTGTTTATATTTTTACATAGTAACTATTAAATTTGAAAGTATTTTTTGTGTTTAGGTCATTTATATTTATAATTTATTTAAAAGAATAATTGAGTGTATGCATAAAATAAAAAACTGAACATTGCTTGTGAAGCCATATTTTGATTTCTTAAAATTCAAAACCATTTTAGTTACAAGAATCGCAAACATATGTATCTTAACTCTCATTTCCTTAAACTCACCTTAAAGAATATTTGAACATTGTTACTTATTTGATTTATATTTTAGTCTTTTTAAATTTTTCATATCCAATTTAACTAAGGTGAAACATCATAGATATTAACACATCATTTGGAATATAAATAAATAGTCACATAAGCGTAACGGTTTTAGTTAAATGAGTGCACTAAGAAAAGATGAGAAAAGAATGCCTTATGTTCTTAATGAATTAAATTTGGTCTTACCTTCTTATGCCGATTAATTATCGATGAACATAAATGTGGTTGTGATATTTCCCTAAATATCATAGGCTTATATAGTTATTTCTTATCATATAAAAAAAGAATATAACAAATAGTAAACTTTGGTAAAACCTTGATTCAAGACGATACTTCCTTTCAAATGACTTTGTAAAATTACCATACAAAGTTCAAGTATATTTTGAAGTAAAAAATGTGTATTTCCATCAAACTGATATCAAAACACAATTATTTAAAAACAATCCTTTATGTAGCAAAATAATATATGTATCATAAATGTAATTCTGTTTAAGAGCATACACAAACATTCTAGGAAATTTAGAACAAAAAATATGTTTTTCGCACAAATCAATAAAATAAATATACTAGACTGTTGCTGACAGAGATATTGGGGCTCGAATCTCGGTCGGATATATTGAAGGTCACCTTTTCCAACCAAAATTGGTTTCCACCCTAGCTCTACACATATATGGATAAACTTACTCTAAATACAAACCTTCTTATCCCTAGCTTATTAGTCTACAAAAGTACATATACGTATAACCTGAACCGGTCGTAAAACCAGTTTCCGAATTTGGAAAATATTTGAAAAAAAAGGGTATTTTTATTCGATTTTAACTAAAAGACTAACGTATAACCAGAAAGAGGATTATAATAAGACATGGTGGTAAAAATAACAGATTAATTAGAATTAAAAAATTATACATTAGCAAGTATTTAATAAAAAATTATTAATAAAAGATGTTTGTTAATGTGGCTCACATTCGCAATAAAATCGTTTGGCATTAAAGGTATTGATTTAATTTCTTTTTAAATGTATCTATGGAAAAATGCGTCTAGAAAAGACAAACATGATATTGAAAAATGATTAATTTCAAATGTTTCAGAACTAACTTAATACGGTATGTCATACCGACACATTATATTAGCCAACTTTCACTTTTGCCCATGTTGACCAGGCTCTAGCTTCAAGTAATAATTAGATGAACAGGTTTTGCTCTCAAAAGCCAACAAAAATTATCAAGTTAATTTCATAAAAAGTTTAAGACCATACAGTATAAGTAAAGCGTCACTATAAAAGGTAAAAGGTGAATAGGAGAATTTTTCTTAAAAGCTTTCAATTTATGGTTATACTTTTAAATGTAGTGTGGTGACAAAATGTGTATTATATTATAGTTTTCTGTGTCTAGCATCAGTGTCTTGCGAATCTTGTTTACATAACGTTAAAATTTGTGCTATTTGTTGGGCGCCACTCCTAGGATCTAGGAGAAAAATAGTAATAATAATAATAAAAATATTTACCTCGGCTAATTCAGACAGTGGCGCGACGACTCTCAATACTCGAGACCACTGGGGAATGCTTAAAATAATGCATGGGCAATTTAAATAAAAATGGATTGTTTAAGTAAAAATGTAGTAATTTAGACTACAATAAAAATAAATGTATAAAATAACAATTATTGGAACTTTTGTGGATTTATTATTGTTTCCTTTTTACCAGTTCCCAATCCTACCTATGGAATTCCGGATAGTTAGAATTCTAATTTGACAAAATAAAATAGTATTGTTGAAACAAAAAAAGAAGAGAAACAAAAAATCAATATTTATACATAAAATAAAATGTTAATTAATTCTCTGAATTAGATAGTCTTTCTGAAAGTTCTTACATGAATACTGATATTTGATATTTAAAAAAATGAATTTAAAGTTGAAGAGTTGGCTTGACCTCACCAATGAATTAGTCCATGCTGAAACAACACCAGCTTCATAAATTTGTTTCACTTTATTAATGTTAACTCGTCCACAGTTAAAAAAAAAAACAGTATAGCTCTTGCACATCTACTTAGCTTTCCATTTGTTACTCGCACCTTACTTTACAACCATTAATTTACTTTAAAATTAAATTAAATTAAGAGCTCCATAGATTTGGCTCCATGTTAGATCAACACCGAGGAAGAAGACCTCGTCTCCTACAGAAAGTCTTCCAAAATCAAATTTAAAATTGTTCTATTCTCTAATTACTAGTCCAAAGAGAAAACTAATATATTAAAACAAAAGATAAAATGTTGGCTATGGACTAGAGATAAAAATCAAATAAAATGCAGGTTTAATATAAATATTGAACTGTATGCCAATAAATGTGAATATTGTTTTCTTAAAGAATTAAATGTTTATTTCTATCTGTCAGAATTGAAAAGCGCGCTAGTTTGGAGTTATTTACATCTTTCCTCTTTTGCTTCTTTTGCAATCACGAGATCCGCCACTCCCTTGTTTGAAAAATCTGCACATGCGTTAAAATAAATCATAGCCGACATAAATAAAAGAAGTCAACAAACTTCTTAGAAGAATAATTAATATATTTAATAAAAGGTAAGTGTTCTTCCTTAAGTCAAAATTCCTTATTTAAATTATTTAAAACAATATCATACGTTGTTCCTTCCGTCCTTTTATTTTATTGAATGGATATAAATAGTATTATTTGTCAGGCCGGCAATACAGCATGTTAATGTCGCGGCCTAACTTTGAAGTGCTTAATTTCAAATGAAAATAAATTGTAAACTATTCACAAAAATTAGAAAAATATAGGGAAATACATGGTAGGGTGGCAAATAACGTTACATTAGTGAGCTTCAACTTTGTTCGAACTTGATATTCAGTTATGAAAAAACAAACTAATATACCATTTATTCTTTAAATTGAAAAATGACACATTGACAGGGGAATTGCCATTTTCAATTTTGAAATATAATATTTTATTTTATTTATTAACGTGATTTATATAAGTTAACCTAATTTAAAATAACATGGCTTAGTAGTACCTAAGGTAAGCTAACAAAATAACTAGCATACATTTAGAGCGATACTAAGAGAATAATATTAAATAGAAAATAATATATGAAGCATCAGTCGAAACAGTTGTATTTGTGATGTCCAATACTCTCTTCAATGTTTTTATTTCAGAAATATTGTTTTTTCTAGCAGAAAAAAAATTAGATTGTTTGTAAACAATGTGCTTAGGTGAAATTCGGTCCATAAAAGTGATTAGTCTACTGTGGAGAGGAGGAGGTTACATAATATTGAGTTACATACTTTGTACTCATTACAATACATTGTTAGAATAGTCAAGTCTCGTAAATTACCGTGGGCAGGATATGCCACGGGAATGGGAGAATCTAGAACCGTGTTCTGGGTATTGTCTGGTAAACTCAATGGGAATAGACCATCAGGAAGACATAGACAAAGATGGGAAGATAACTTTAGAATATACCTGAAAGAGATAGGGTATAATGGGGTGGACTGGATAGGACTAGCTCGAGATAGGAATAGGGTGTAATGGGGTAGACTGAATAGGACTAGCTCGAGATAGGAATAAGGTGTAATGGGGTAGACTGGACAGGACTAGCTCGAGATAGGAATAGGGTGTAATGGGGTAGACTGAATATGAATAGCTCTGGATAGGAAAAGGTTATAATGGGGTAGACTAAATAGGACTAGCTAGAGATAGAAATAGGGTATAATGGGGTAGACTGGATAGGACTAGCTCAAGATAGGAATAGGGTGTAATGGGGTAAACTGAATAGGACTAGCTCAAGGTAGGGATAGTCTGTAATGAGGTGTACTGGATAGAACTCGCTCAAGAAAGAGATAAGTGTCTTAAATTTGTAAGTGCGGTGGTGAAATCTCGTGTTCCTAATGTTATAGAGTAGATAAGGACAAATATTGTTATCTGAATCGTTTTGGTTGTTTTCAAATTAATGAATTTTAAATTTATTTATGTACTTTTACATTATTAATAGATGTAAGACAAACATACAAGAGTTGTGATTTTATTTTATTTCTGGGTTATTTATACCTTCTGATAAAAAGAAAAAGTATTGAAATAAAGAAAATTTACTACCTCAATATTATGATGAATCTTTTAGGTACCCCCAAACACAAAAAAAATGTTTTATCATTGTGTATCAGTCTAAGCCTGGGGCTAGAGCCTAAACGGTTTGATAGATTTGGTCCAAACTAGATATTTAGTTGTATATGATAATTCTCAGGCAGTTTTTTAAATGTGATTTTACCCTTAAAACTAAGGAGAGTTTACTGAAAACTAATTTAATAAAGATTTTTTTCCCGAAATGGGACTAGTTATTGTATTTATAATTTAGATAACTATACATATTTTACATCTATGTATATAATTTGATAATGTTTGTGTGTGTGTGTCTTTCCACCCCCTCCGGAAACCCCTTGTCACCTATAAAGGTGAAACTTTGTACACATACAATATATACCCTAGGACAGAACCTAAAGGAGCCAGGTTTTAATTTTTTTAAATTTAGTAAAAAACTAATTTAGTTCACGCTTATTTTATCCACTTTCATGTAATAGCTTTTAGAATTTTAGTTGTTTTTTTAAACAAACCCTCACCTTCCATGCGTATATCAATTTGAAGATTAGGTTTTATTGGATTGGTTAATATTATAACCAAATTGACATGGACAAGTCTCAAACCAATTATAAATAACCTGCCTCGATGGGATAGTTGGCTAACGCGCTAGTCGTGTTGAGCTCGGCTGCTGAGGACGGGGAGATCAAGGTTAGAATCTCGGTCGGGCGAACTGTTTTTTTAATGGCTTTCCACTCTCCCTCCACGCAAATGCGGGTTCACTTCCTCTAATTCAATCTTCCTAATTCCTAATCCATTAGCGTAATTAGTACTTAAATCGTATAACCCGAACGGTTAGTAAGACGCGGTGCTAAATAATAATAATTATAAATAACAACATACTACTTTTTTGGGGTACAATTTGTTTAAGATTAGCCTCCTAACGATACATTTGTGAACATTTGAAATTTTAAAAAAAATTCTGGAACAATTTGGTCCAAAATGGATATCTGGAAAGTTTTTTACGTGATAAAAAATTGTATAATCTGTTTGTTTTTATTTAAATATTAATATATGGTTAGGTAACTTAAGAATTTTTTTTAAAAAAATATTGAGATTTTTCTAAAATAACCATAATGGTTTTGTTTAAAATTGATATTTGTGTGTTCTAATGCATGAAAAATAAAAATGCGTGTTTGTTTTTATGAATTAAATATATTTAATATATTTAATCTTAGTTTACAAATAATAAATTACTATCATTATCTATAATTTTTTTAAATAAAGATAACGATCCAGTTCAAAATGGGCATCTGTGAAATGTCTAACTTATTTCTGGAAATATTGGCATAGATATAATAGACTATATGGTAAAGTGTATACGATTGTGTAGTATCATTTTTGACATAACTTAAATTGGCTAAATCATAATTTAAATATTTTGATTTTTATAGAATGTGTCAATATTAACCAACGTAGCCAAAATCAGTATATTAATAAAAAAAGGACAAACACAAACAACACACCTGCACCAGTAGGCACTCAGACAAAATGTCAGTTTCATCTCTTATAATAGGATGATAACGGGTCTAGATTCTAACCTTGACCATCTTGTCATTAGTAAACCAAACAAGCTTAGATTTATGCCTTTGTCAATGCGTTCAATGGTGTTGGGAGTAATGTCAATTCTAAATAAATTGTATATACAACTATAGAATGCTCGTTCATTGACTACTCTTGTGGCTTTGTGAAGTAGTTAGAAAATTGGGGTTAACATATTCATATAATAGGTCTAGGCGATCTATGCTTACGTAACTTTTAGAGAGCGTATCATTTGAAATCAAGTTGAGATCAATAATAACTGCTTAGCAACAGTAAAATCTTTATATTGTTGATATTATTATTAAAAGAATATTGCCGGATGTGAGATTAGATTGTGTCTCATTCATAAAATATTGTTGATTGCTAGATTATATTGCTACTTCTCCAGATATTATTGACGATTGCTAGGATAGATTGTGACTTGTTCAGAAATTATTACCGATTACAAGGCTAGATCAAAACTTGACCAGAAATTATAGCTGATTGTGAGCTTAGTTCATAGCTCGTTAAGAAAATATTGCCGAATGTAAGCTTGGATCATTGCTCGTCCATAAAATATTGCTGAAAACAAGATTAGATCATAGCTCGACCAGAAAATATTGCCGAAAACAAGGTTAGATTATAGCTCGTCCAGAAAATATGGCCGATTACAAGGTTAGATCATAGCTCATCCAGAAAAATATTACAAATTAGAAGGTTAGATTGAGACTCGGCAAGAAATTATAGCTGAATGTAAGTTTAGTTCATAGCTTGTCCAGAAAATATTTCCATTTACGAGATTGGATCGAGAATTTTCCAGAAATTATAGCTGATTGCGAGGTTAGTTCATAGCTCGTCTAGAAAATATTTCCATTTACGAGATTGGATCGAGAATTTTCCAGAAATTATAGCTGATTGTGAGATTAGTTCATAGCTCGTCTAGAAAATATTACCGATTACAAGGCAAGATCTTGACTCGTCAAGAAAATATAGCTAATTGTGAGGTTAGATTGTATATCGTCCAGAAAATATTACCGAATACAAGGCTAGATCTTGACTCGTCCAAAAAATATAGCTTATTGTGAGGTTATATCATAGATCATTAATAAAATATTGCCGATGGTGAGCTTAGATCATAGCTTGTACAGAAAATATGGCTGATTGTGAGGTTAGATATTATCTCATACAGAAAATATTGCGGATTGCAAGATTATATCGAAACTCGTTAATAAAATATAGCTGATTGTGAGGTTAGATTGTAGATCGTCCAGAAAATTTTACCGATTGTGAGGTTGGGTCATAGCTTGTTCAAAAATATTTTCGGTTGCAATATTAGATCGAAACTCATCCTGAAAATAATTCTGATTGCTAGAGTAGATCGTGCCCCATCCAGAAAAGTGAGATGCATGCGTGTTCATCAGTTTATTCAATTCTACCACATGAACGTATCATTCGGAAACATTTGTTATTAGACCCCATGAGAAGTGCGGCGTGGAAGCTGTAACTTTAATCTTAAATATTTTATCACAGCGATGGACTTGCATGTCATTGAACTTAACTTAGCTCTTTTCTTCTCATTCGAAACAGTTCGCTTAAATTTTCAACATTTTAAACTGACTTTTTTTTTTTTACCTGCTCCCGGTGGATCATTGTGCCGTTTATCAATCAAAGTGACATACACTCCACAGATAAAAATAAGTGGTCAACAAGCTCAAAAAAATCCCCTGATACTCAGAACTAATTGAATAAATAAATAGACTCCTACTTTAAAAACTTTTATTGCATTGATAACGATTGCTCACCGTCATTGCTACACAAAAAATAAAGTAGTAGGAAAATATCTAGTTTGAAGTTTGAAAAGTTTGAATGTATTTAAATTTTACTAAAATATCAACATAACCTTATCGATAATAAGTGTAAGGCTGGTGCTGATTCACAGAGAGGGTGGAGGTTGTTAGTCCCCATTTCCCTCAAAACAGAAAAAATAAAATAAATATTCGTATTGAATAGTTAGGCCAATGGGTGTAGAGCCTGATTTGTGGTAAATACATGGTCAGGCATTCAAACAGCTAGACTCCAGGAAGGCCTGGTGGGCATGTAGGGTGGTTTTAAGAGTGGGGGACTCAACCCTGGGCGTCTAGACATCCGGAATTTAGTAGCCATGTAGCGTTGGTCGAGTGAGCAGCATGCATTTGCCGTAAAGACGTATTACAAAAATGAGTATAGTTTTGTTGGTGCTCAACGCACCTTTTAGGGAGAGTTTGGTCCACCCCCACGCACTCCCATTCCTTCTGTTATAGCTTTCGGCTTGTGGATGAGACATTTTGAAGCCACTGCTAGCACGACACAGAAAAGAGGTGGTAGTGAAAAAACCAGCTGGACCCTGAGAATATTGATATTGTGCGTGTAGCCTTAGCAAGAAGTCCGCGAAAAGTGGCTGGACGACACAGAGTAGAACTTGGTCTCAGTAATCGAACCGTGAGAAGGATTCTAAAGAATGACCTCCGCTACCATCCATACAAGAGTCAGGTATTGCAAGACCTCAAACCTCAAGATTACAATAGCAGAGTACACTTTTGTCAACAGGTGTCAAATCTCATTGAATAAAATGAAGAGAGAGAGAGTTCACAACTTATGGATGAGTGACGAAACCCATTTTCACCTTAGCGGATTCATCAACAAGTAGAATTCTAGGTAATGGTCCGAAAATAACCCACACAATCTCCACGAAAAAACCCTCCATTCAGAAAAAGTGACACTTTGGTGCGTTGTATCGTCTCGTGGACGCCCCCCCCCCCGCCCCCTTTTTTTAAATGAGCATGGTAACATGGTGATGGTGAACTTTGATCGTTACGCTGACATGTTGGTAACTTTTTCCCTGCCTGCAATCCATGATTATGACCCAGATAAAAACACATTTTTCCCGCAATATGCCGCCTTTTGCCATATTGCCGGAGTTTCAATGAATTTGCTGAGGCTCACATTTCCTGGTAGTCTCATCAGCAAGTCCGGAGATTTCTCGTTGCCTGCCCGTTCACAAGACATGATGGCTCCTGACTATTTTCTCTTGTGATATCTTGAATCCCAGGTTTTAAAGGATAACCCGCCAAGGACCAGAGATGATTTGAAAGAGCGAATTTGGCAAGAGGTCAGTAAAATTCCTTTGGAAATGCTAAGCAATGCCATGTGTAGCTTTGCTCTCATAATCTGACAATGTGTGCAAAACCAAGGACTCCATCTTCAGAAAATGAACATTTTCCCGGTACACTAGTAAGTTCCACTCATGTACATTACATTTATGTAAAAAAAAATATTTGTTTTAATTTTTTGAGGTATTATAAAGTCGGTGAATAAATTAATATTTATTTTGGTTTTAAAATGGGAACAAACAGACTTTTATTCTTTAAATTGAAACATGACTTATGGGTACCAAAATCAAACCCGGGACCTTTTGTTTAGCACGCCAATGCTATTAGCACTGAGATACCCAATGTCATTATTCACTTATATTTATAGGCAGAGTATTATTTAAGTGAAATGGCGCAACAAATATAAAACATTCAGATACAAAATCCGTATAGCAAACACATAGAATATATAAGCTTAATGTATTCGCAATACAATCGTAATTTTCACAAACGTTAACCATTTTTTAAGAGAATCTGTCTCATTCCAATTATTCATTGAAAAAATCACAGACCTTTTACCAACCCAGAAAGCAGTAAAGGCCAGAAAGTTTTGTGAAATCCGTTGGGTTGAGAGAAATGATGAAACTCTAAAGTTTTTTCCTGCAGTAGTTTCTGTAATGCATGATATAAGTAGAACCAATACTGTCAGTACCAGTGCAGCAGGCAATGCCCAATCGTTGTCTGCAGCAATGTGCAAATTTGATTTTTTGTAATGCTTAAAAATGCTGACACCGTTTTTGACTATAATATTGCCAATTTAAATGCAACTTCAATGTATGGTAAAGCAAGGCAATTGCAATGGTAGTAATGGGTAAATCAGCACTATATAGAATACGAGAAATTTCAGAAAATGAATATAGAATAATATTTTACCAGGCCAATAGTATTTCCGAAAAATTAGATGTGAAAATAAAAATTCCAAGAATAAGAAATGTCCACCAAAACCAAGCTAATTTAACCGATCTGATAGACCAATTTCAAGTAAATAAATTTGTACCTTATCTTGACTATCTGATTTTAGGGTTAGAATCAATATCTTCCAAAGATAATACCATAGAAGTTTCAAAACAAACAAAATAACTAAATATTATTTTGATTTGGATATAGCAGATGAATACATACTGGATGAAGCAAACATATATTAATCAGATATATAATCTTTTATAGAAGTACTTAATTGAGAATTGAAATTATGGAGGGAATTCTGAATGCGGATATCCGAGAAAGACAATATGCCAATAGAGGCATACAAATTGGCGTCTACTTTTACGAACATAAAGTGCCTTTTGAAAATTCTTTGTGTAATAGCAGTTACTATTTCAGCAGCAGAGCGCTCTATTAGTTTTTTGAAAGGAATTAAAATATACTTGCGATTAACAATGGGCAAGGAAAGAATCAATATTTTGGTAATGCTCTGAATAAATAAAAATATTGAGATAACTCCTGAAGAAATTATAAATATGTTTTCCACAAAACATTTGTGAAATCTTCATTTAGAGTTTATGTAAACTTGATACTTTCTCTAATTTCAAAGAACTGAATATTAAGTTTAGTAATAACATTTTACAAAACAAGATTTTTGGCTTTCACTGCTAAGCCTAACAAATAAAATCTATATATATATATTTATTTATTAAAAAATATTAAATGAGTATTTGTTTCATATACTCGTATACAGAAATATTGTATTTAAAAGTATGTAAGGTAGCAATATAACTATTGGTCTCATGCTGTCCCTCTGTCATCTTTTTCTAAATCCACCACTGTCTGCACCACTACTAAATCACAGGACAATAATAAATGTTCACTTCTTTACAAAATGATACTGTTAACTGTATACATAAGAAATGTCAAATATATATTTAAAAAATGCTCCAGCAAATAGAACTAGCCAAATTTCCTACACGCTAGTGTGTTGATTTCTAACTGCAAGTTGGTGATAAAATGTCGTAAGGAGAAACGATTGTTTTCAGTTCATAGGAACATGGCTGTTTTTCTACGATATATTTAAGGTTAAAGTGTAGAGAACACGAGTTAAGGATAATATTTTTGCAGTTTATATTTCAAAACACTCTTTTATTACAGATTAATAAAATAATTCTCCAGTAAAAACGTATAGTTTAATTTTCTTCACATGGTGACATCAAAGGTTGTTGAATTTCTGTAAACGGTGTCCTGGAATTTAATGGCAACCTGTTTACCGTCATTCAAAAATTAATCATCTTATGCTGCTATGATCATGACAGATATTCAAAAATGGTTGATATCACTATTTGGATAAAATTAAGCTCGATGTTTCTACTGGACCAATATTTTATTTATGTTGGTGTAAAAAAAGGTTCTGCTATAGAAAATGCAAAATATTGCGCTTAACTCACGTTCCATCATACACTCCTACCTTTGAGAAAGTCACGCAGTCAAAACCGGGTCATAACTGTTTTCAACATATAGGCACAACATTTAAAATCCACCAGCCTATACACTACTAGGGTCTTAACGGAGAAAATCTACACTCAATGTGCAAAGAAAGTTCCACAGGCCCTATAGTATTTAACAAATACTTGACATTATCATCAAATAAATAAAAATAAAAAAACCAATAAAATCTAAAATACAATATCTGTTGCTCTGTAAAAATTACCGAAATTAACTAGATGTGTTTACTTCAAAGTAGAGTAGAGCGTGTTTGTCTAAGTAAATCGGTTCATCTGAACAAAATGTTTGCTCGACATTTTAAGTAAGACACTGCATGCCCCTCAATGGAATAATAAATGTTAAAATAAAAAATAAATTATAGCATCGCGTCTTACTGCCCTTTCGGGCTATATGCTTAAGTACTAGCTATGCTAATGTGTTAGGAATTGGGAAGGTTGAATTTAGATTAAGTTAACCCACATTTGAGTGGAGGTAGAGTGGAAAACCATCTAGGAAAAACCACCCCCAATTCATCCGACCGAGATTCAAACCTTGATCTCCCCATCCTCGACAGTGTAGCTCAACACCAAACTAGTGCATTAGCTAACTACGCCACCGATGCAGGTTATAGTAATTGTTAATTCTATTGAAAATGGAATGTGACGATTTCATTTCCGTTATGGGGCTGAAACGTTAAAATAATTATTCAAGAAAAATTATGTGGGGTTTTAAGTAGAAATAAAATAAACACTTAGAGAACTTTGAAATATGGTGCTGGAGAAGACTTGAGAAGATCAGGTAGACAGATGTTGTGTTAAACGAATTCTTAAAAAGAGTGGATGAGAAGAGAGTCATCTTGGATGTGGTTCTTCAGTACAAATAAAACTGGATCAGACAAATCCTTAGTAGGAATTATCATTTGCATTACGTCATGAAAGGCAAACATGAGTGAAATAATAGCTTAGGAAGAAGAAGGATTCCAATTTTGGATGGCATGAAGGAAGAAAGAAAATTCTGCGTGTTCAAGGAGGAGGGCGAATTGATGGTCTTAGTTACTGACAAAGGGAATGACCCTGTCGTAAGACAAAACCCCTAATAATAATGGGGTTCTTTAAGAAAATAATAATTAAATTACATTTTCCCCCAAAATTGATATGGTGCGTTTTCCACGTCTTATCACTCCTCCTGAATTTCTGCATAGTTGAACTAAAAGGGTGGAGATGAAAAAGGTACCATTTTAAAACATATTATGTACTTGCTGTTTCCTGAAGGTAAATTGGAAACAATTTGATAAAATCAAAAAACTTAATCGGTAATTGTAGAGAAGCAATAGGATATCGGTCCCTTAATAACATATTTAAATTTGACAAATTAAAGTTTAAAAAAACATTTAACTTAGCAAGTTTGTTTAAGCTTTAAAAAACTATTACCTATATTTTTAAATTCTTTGTTGTGTGAGGGCTGGATAAATTTATTCTTATATAATTATTTGTCTTATTTTTATTATATATTTATTTTACACAGTCATTGTATTTTTTCAAGCAATCAAGATTGGGATAAACTAGATTGTGAAACCTATTTTCATGTGTCAAAGATAATACTTCACATGCGTCATGTTGCAATATTTAAATTAGTTATATTTTCAAGTGCCTCTTGATATTGTCTTAGTTCAATTACACCCACACTAATAGGCCTATAAGAATATCACAAAGTCATCATGTTAGATAATAAATAACTATATAAAGGTGCTTTGGTGTATATAACAATCACAGCAGTTTTCTTAGAAACCAGATCATAAGAAGGTAAGTAAATAAAACTGTTCCAAGATTAATCTCATTGTTAGTATAGCTTGTAATAATAGGGTTGGATTCTAACTAGCACAATAGTGTTTATAATCATGTTCATGTAAATACTGGTACGATTCTTCTTAATTATTCTAGCTTTCCTCGTAATAGTTAACTATTATTTGGTAAAACGTTTAGCACCATGGTAATTATTAAATAACAATTTAACCAAAAGAGTAAGGATGGAATGGGGAGATTATACAAAGGGCACTTGCCTTCATAAGTATGAAAATGGAATAGTAAAATAACCCAACGATAAATTATAATATGAGAAACCACCAATAATACTAATCACAGGGTCCGATTCGTACTTTGAGCTTCAAGCCCCAGCAAGCCTGCGAATTTACGGTTTAAGCCTTAAATCATTCGACAGCTGCTTTGTGGTATGATGATCAGAGCCCTTTGTTTCCTGCCTAAGGACCCCAGGTCGATTCCCGGCTGGTAAAAGAAAACTTTCATCGAAAGGGGAATAAATCCCATGGCCACTAGAGTTTGGATAATTAGACTTAGTTATGTAAGGTCTTCATTAGCTTTACGCCTTCATATTCATAACCATTATCTTCTCAATTCATCGGGACAAGGAAAGCGCCTCATTTAAAAGGATGTACAATTGGTACATTTAGGCATGGCCTGTGGCAAAAGGTATGTTAGTACTGGGTAACCTTTAAGTAAACTGAGCTGTAATACTTCTTGGTTTAAATTACTACCACTAGAATTCAGACCTATGTATTTCGATTTTTTCCAATTTCTTGCCTGCTGTATAGTGTAAGAAGTGGTAAATCTCTTTGTTTCTAAAAACTACTTCAAGATTTCAGCACCATGTATCTCGTCGCTGTCCTGTTTCTTACTTGTTGGATAGTTTAACAAGCGGTAATACTCCTTGTTTTCAGTTAATCCCGCTAAAATCCTGCAACATGTCTCTCGTCACAGTCCTGTTTCTGGCCTGTGTGGCGTTAGCCAGCTCCGCGCCTAGTGATATGGAGCTCAAGTGGGTTAAGAGTTCCTCGGGCTACGAATACTTCCCCGGAGCAGGTTTCTACAAGTTCTATGAGCAGAGAGTTACCTGGGGTGAGGCCTGGGAGACTTGTGTCAATGACGGCACACATCTCATAACAATCGACTCTGAGAAAGAGGTTGGAGTGGTCAAGGAGCTCTTTGGAAGATATATTAAGAACTACGCCAGTACGCAAAACATTGCTGTGGGTTTCCACGATCTGTTCAAGAAAGATGTGTTCACCTCTATCGATGGTAAGTCTATATTAAGGTGTATCACATGTGTCAATGGAATGTTACTTTTCTTACTGGCTGAGGAAGATTATTTACAACGTGATGTATTCTCCCACAGGTGATCTCCTGGAATTCCAGGACTGGGCCGTTGGTGAACCCAACAACTTTGAGGGAAAAGAAAGATGCGGTGGAGCTTACATCGACGCCAAGTTAAACGACATCTCTTGTGATTCTTTAAACCCATTTATCTGCGAATACAAATCCTAGTTATATATTTTTCTTTGAACTAAACAATGTTTATACATGAGAAATAATACTATAGAATAAATGTAAATTTATTACAGTAAAACAAAAACAATTAGTTACCTCTTTTACACCCTTTCTCTCACCCACCACAGCAACAATCCTTCTGGTAAAAAATAAGTTGAAAGAATAAAAAAACGTTAGTTTTAATATCATCATAACAATTGATTCAAATTAATATAAATAATTAATTATTTTATCAGTTTGCATTACAGTACTATGTTGGCAGATTCTAAAGGTTAGACCATTTGTTCACTAAAAGGTTCATTGTCCTCTTGAGTTATTGTAAGATCGTACTGTAAAAGATTTAGTACTTTATTTTGCCAATATGTTAAGGTGGATCATGACCTAAAATACAGGGCGTTGATTAATGTAAACCTAAAAAGAAATCCAGTAGAATATAATACGTGACATTTGAGGATATGTGCATGTCAGGTTGTCTACAATGATCCTATTGTCATTATATGAGTAAGTGAGAATCATCGTATACACAGCAGGCTATTTATTACACATTAAAGTGTATCTCTTGATAGTAAATTATAAACTGTGCCGAGATAGAATATTGAACTTTTTTGGGCTGTAAGAATTAAAAATGAAAGAAAATTTTAATTTCTCTTTCCGCCAAGTAAAGGATATAAAGACAACGCCTGACAGTGCCTCTACTTCATCTGACAAACTCTAAGGGGACTTTACCAAATCCCTGCTCTCAGGGTGCACTGTGGCAAAGCGTTAACCATAATTGGCCATAGCATTGGATTCAGCTGGGTTCAATGGATCCGTTTGGGCCAGCTGCACAAGCATTGGTACGATCTCCAGATATTCCTTCCAATCAAAGTTTTAACGATTACACATACCTGGTATAGGGTTTACAAACCTCTAAAATGACGTCCTGAAGTTACCCTTTTGGAAAACAGAACATGGGCATCTCTTAACATCGTGGCTACCCCACGCATTTCCTTAACACACAAGAAAACTAACGGGATAAATTCGATATACACGATAGATATTCACTTAACTAATAAACCATTCTCATATTTAAAATTCCAGCAATTTTAATAACAATTACCGGGGTTACGGTTTGAAAGGGGCTCACGGAGCATATGGTTGGAGCAACCACAAACAAAAGGAAAGTGTCCCCGTTTGATCCGCCGTTTCACGCTGCCAACTGTAAAGAACTGGGCCGTTGGTGAACCCAACAACTTTGAGGGAAAAGAAAGATGTGGTGGAGCTTACATCAACGCCAAGTTAAACGACATCCCTTGTGATTCTTTAAACCCATTTATCTGTGAATACAAGTCCTAATTTATTTCTTGTTTTTTGTCATAAACAATATTGAGCACACATGATAAATAATAAAGCATTATAAATATAATTTTACTATTGTAAATATAAAATATTTAGTTAGCTCTCTTACAGCCTCCTTTTCACCCCCTACCTTCTTTCCTTCGTTCAAATTTCATATCGGTAAAACATCTCCATTAGAACCAAAATATTTGGTATTGACCGAGCATATTTTGGAGAATTTCTTTCTACTATATCTAACCACGTTTTATAAAATTCTTTTAGATTGGTTTTTGAGAGTCCGAGTTCCTATCTATCTCAAAGATACATTTTTCAGGACACACATTGGCTGGAGTCTTGTATAAAAAGTTAAAGAATGTAGATAAAATAAGTTCCTTCAACGGGCATTTTTTAATGTTTATGAAAATGAATTTGCTTATTAAAAATGTTGATTTGAAGTATTTAAAATTTAAAAATAGTATATCATAATAAACAATATTCTGGAAATCCCTGTAAATTTTGTAATTTGTACGCTGTGAAAATTATATTTAATGTGAGCTGAGAGTTTCTACAACATAAGGTAACATTCGATACATCTAGAAGTAGAACAATATTCCATGCATCAATCGGCTGGCTGTCGAAAGGTTCACAAATGAGGATGTGACATATAGGGTATGTTGAGCATTATTTAAACGATTGGACACCTTATTCGGATATCCTTTTTGACTTTGGTTTGTAGGGAGGGGATAAAAGTAAGTTTATATTTGAGCTGAGATAAATGTTCTAAAAGTTCTTAGAAATTGGGTGGCGGGTTGGGAGGACATTGTCACAAACCAAAGTTTAGGGTAGTAAAAACTCGCTAATAGATTATTTAATTTAAATATAAATCCCTGATAGTTGATAATTCTGCGTACGTACGTACGAGCGTACCAATAATTTTGACCTGTAGTTACTCGGATGACCATGGTGCAAAATTTGTAACATCCTCTGCCATATTTAATGGTAAATCAATACTCTGTCGTGAAACAACACAGAGCTGTTTTGAGCCGGTAATACATCGCATACTAGATTTATCGTAATTATTCCACCCCTAGTTAATAAGTCATATGAGTGTTTATAAAGTAGGATCCATCAATGAATCTTCACCCAATTCATCCTGAGATATCAGAGGGGTGGATAAGTAGAAAAAAATTTAAATCATGGTCATCACAGGGCGTATAAGAGGAAATCCTGGACAAAAAATCGGCGTGAGCGATTCTGGACCCCTATTTTATGAAATTTTTTCACTCAGAAAATGTAGGCCAAATCTTCACGATGAAACTGCGAGTAATTTCTCTGCTCCGCACTCAAGGTAGCTGCTGACTCAAACGCAATGAGGTACTATATTCCATTTATCTCATGACTCAGCACCACACATATACCAAAAGATCTGGTATTTACAGTCAGCGACCAGGATTTTGAGTGGTCATATAAAACAAGCAATGCCTTATCAAATTAAAGTTGTTTACTTTTCTGGAAAGCGACCTCCCATTACACCAACCAGACCCATTGAACATTCTTACGTAGCAGCAGATGAAGGGGATCCAAAATCTGGGAAGGCATGTTCATAGATCCCCTTTAAAAATTCAAGCACAACATGTAGGTTCTAAGCTGAGACACGTCCTGGGGCGTCAGGGCTACAATAATATTTTGAACTTAGCCTTAGAGGGACTTTTACCCCTGCCTGAAAGGTTGAATCCCATTAAGCCCGATTCTTTGACAATATCAAATAGCATTTTATTATATTAATTTTAAAATTAGCATAATATAAACACCCAAGAACCTCATGTAAAATCCCCTCACATTTTTCCACTGATTCTCTACAAGTTAGAAAGTCATCACTATATACTGTGAATCTTTCCACGCCCAGTAAAATCTGATAAATTAACCTTTGAAAATATGTTGAGGTCAAGGAAAGCACAAAAACTGAGCGGTCACATCTTTAAACTTCTTCTGCATATTAAAAATTAAGACTACCCGACTTTCTTAACCTACAGAAGCTTGTAAGAATATTTTCTATATATCGACACGACCAAAATATTATAGTTTGCGAACTTGTTGAACAATACATCGGGTATCGAATTGGGGTATTGATCGACCCTAATCTATGGACTCCCCGTCATTTTCAGGTCCTTTTTTAAATTTTTATTTTTACATTCCCGTATTATTTTATTATATTTAAAAAAACCTTTTGATGTATATTCGTTAGATGATAGTAATGGCCACCTTGTCAGCACGCTTGTTTTAATCTCTACTACCAGGGGATATTAACTATTTAAGGTGTGTCCCTGGTTGTTAGTAAGTTTTGACTTGATGTGGGACTTTCACAAATAGGTCTAATTTTTTTGTCACACAAATTTATCTATTCATTTTTAAAAACTGGACTCTAATGTATTCCACATCGTGATGTAGTCCATGAGCCAAACTTATAAGATGGATCAGATCAGGATATTACAACTTCAAATTGGGTTTCCCCTGTTGCCGACACCACCCCACTTGCCAACAATTACATTGACAAGATGGGGAGGTTTTGGCTGATTTGATATGCGAGTTACAGGTTGTTTTCACAGACCCTTATCCTCGTTGCATGAGCTTTAAATACATATGACTTGGTACCAATAAATTGTTTGTACAAAGTACACGGTTTGAATTGTTTTGTAGCCCGACTCAGGACGTTCCCACCTGACAGAAGCGTCAGGCAAGGCCGCCTGCGAAAGGGCTTGATTTCTTTGCGAGTTACAGGCAGCATACGCTAACCCTTATCCTCATGGAGTGAGGGTGATACAGTGAATTGATGATTTTTTTTTATATCTAATGAAGGATGGTAATGATTGATTGTGAAATTGTGATGATTTCTGAAAAGGAATTACATGTTTGATTAATAGATATACACTTTGTGAAGTATGAAAATGTGAAAGTGAAGTTGTGAGTGAATGTGTTACAACTTCAAAGCACTTGCGATTTTCATTATATATGCCGTGGCATCCGAATATAACACCAGGACCTTCTCTATGTGAGCTCACCTAGGCCACAACACTTTCAATTCATGAGTCACAAGTATTGAAACATGATACGTATGTTCCAGCACTTCTAACTAAATCAAATGTTTGAAAATATATTTAGGATATATCTTACTTACCACAAGGCTCACAACAAAATTACCCTAAACATTCATGATTTCATTCACAGCGACGCATATGAAGGCGTCTCCTATGTAATTTATTATCCCTTCCACCGTTTATTTGTAATAGATATGCAGATAATTATTTATGAGTATTGATTAACCAGGAATTTATCGCTTTTCATTACTGCCACGAGGAGGATGCAAATTCAGGCACTTGGAATTTAAAGCTTGGGATGTTCGCAGCGACCAGTGGACTACACAAGTCCTTAAATAATTAGTTTCTTTACTGGAAGGAAGGCACACGCATCTTTGTTAGAAAAAATAAAGATTCTTTGAATAACTCAGATTTTTTTCCCCATACAAAGTGTCCGCTGCACATGTTGCTCCAATTGTGATTTTTGATTGTTGCAAGCTTGATATATTAAAACTTTCCTGTCGGTTGTGAAGGAGTCATTGATCCCATCACATTACTTTAATTTACTAGTCTGAAAGTAGGTTAATACCGAGTAGTCCTACTATATTACATTAATAGAGTAGTCCCATTAACACGCGGTTCTAAAAAAAAAGAGCGAAACAAATCAAAGAATGATTAAAATTTTATTTGAATATAAATAACATTAGGTTAGAAACAAAATGTTGAATAATTTAGTTTATTTAAAATAAGGAACAGGCGAGAATTTATTTTAAATTTTAATCAACGTTGTGCACGAACAATCAATAGAGAAGGAGCGTAAGCGTTTTGTGTGTGACGAAACAGAAAAGGGAAAGTATAAGCATAAAATAAACAAGCGTCCTTTGTGCTCATATATCTTTCGGTAGGTCGTTTTTTTTTACTTGTTTTGAATACCGCCAGATGCACTGTAGCTGGTTATCCAAAGTTTGAATTTTAATGTGGCTTTCCTATCCTCTCTCCAGTTATTATTATTATTATTATTATCATCATCATTAGCACCGCATCTTACTACCCGTTCTGGTTATACTCACTTACGCTAATGTGTAGGCCTAAAGGTAGGATGATTGTAAGAAGAAATGGAGGACCTACAGTTTAGCGTAGAATCCGAACCATGGTGGAGGCCTGGCACTCCTCACATTCACAAGTTGTGATTAATACACGTTTTGTCAGAGGTGAAGGAAGGGTTACTCTCTCCAGTTAAATGTTGGTCCATTCCCCTCAAATTGCCTTCTTCATGCCGACGAGCTTAGATGAAGTTGTTAGTAACCCTTTGTTGAATGGTCTCCAGTTTTAACAGAAAATAAGTATGTATTGTACATAATACCATCGCCAGAAAATGTTAGTTGTCCCCGGCGGAGCCAGCACTAACACATGTGTGGTCATCTATATGTAAACTCTTTTATTTCTCTCATCACAATTTGGTGGTGTACCATACATCACACACTTGTGGGTCGTCATAATTCATTCGGTGAGGCTTATATTACCACCTGTAACGTATACCTCATAAACAATTCTCCGCTACAAGGGGTTTAAAAATAACATATACGTGGATCTGTGTAACATATATTATTTCAACTGCCAAGCGCTTATTACCCAGTATTATCTTCGTTACTTTGACATTAGTGGTCGTATTTCAAATCCTTTTCGGATGCACTGAGGGATTTGGCGTAGTATTTTATTTATTTGAGCTAATTAACTTACACTTTCTGACTCGATTGATTAGAACAGTACACAAGAATTTCTATGATTGAGAGCGAAAGGGCTTAAGTACCTATCTTGCCGTGAGAGGTAATTTCACATACCTTCCAGGGTTCTTTTACAGGCCATAATCGACATGGTATCCTTCCGTAGGAAGTTGTGCTACGGTTTTGTATCGATCTTCACAATATTTTGTTAACAGTATCTAACCAGGTAAAGCGATGGATTTACTTTAAATTCACTCTCAGTATTAAGTAAGTACCCTTCTACTAATTAATAAGAGTTTTGGATAGCTCAAACAAAAGCTAGCACAACGCAAAACTTTTCTCCACTTGTTCCCAAACTAGTACCATTATCCCGCCGACGTGCCACTGATAAAAGAACTACGACCTGCATCTATGAGCACGTGGGACAAACACCAAGGCCTTCTAGTCTTGTTATCTGGAGAAGGGGAGACTAGGCTTAGAATACCATCCGGGTGTACTGAGGGTGTTTTACGCTAAATGGTTCCCCCCACTTTTCCTCCACGCAAAACTGACCTATTTAACTAGAATTTTAGTGCGAAATTTTTACTATGATATTTAGTGTGCTCTTTACCGGCTAACTTAACCTAGAACATAAAGATTAATCTTACTTTCCTATACAATACGTTATCACCCGAAGATGTGGATGTTAGGTTACGGCCAGGCGAGCATTAAATAACGCCCGCTACAAATGTCGCAGCACATGGCCAGACGGGAGCGTGAAATGTCGCTTGAATTAAGCTATCCTCAGAGATTTCGCAGCCTTTAATCTTGAAGTGAAAGATGCTTTATCTTAATTAACGTGCAACGTCGGTGTCTTCGAGAGCAAACAGTGGTTGTGGAAAAGGGAGGTGGCAGTGACCTTCTAGAAAGAATTTCTCCTCCACCCTGGAATAAACCTGCCCCTTTTATATCATTTCACTCCACTCAGATATTCTCGAATATGAAGCTGAAAGATGGGGTTTCGTTAAACTCAGAATACCTCTTTATAGAGGTATCTAATTTTCAAACATTTACCAAAGAAGGACCACTCCAAATAGCTCCTACAGGCACCAAATTTTAAAACATTTTTTAGGAAAAGACCACTACAAATACTTTTTAACGGCGTCTGGCCAAGCCTCTCAAATACAACTTGTTTTTTGTCTAGTTACACAAATTAGGTTCCGTCACCACTGGAAACGAAGGAATTTGTAGATTCATCCAAAATTATTCGTGGAAGGTCAACAAAGATAATTTCTCTAATTCTTAAAAGATCAGACAAAAAATTACGGATCTCATTCCGCGATATAAATCGCCACGTGTAGTCACTGTACTGCGCTATTTATCTCTCGCTCTTGAAATGGTTTTGATATGCGACAATACCTTGAAGTCGCGCCCTCCCACCTTACTCCACGACTCTTAGTTCGCCACCTGGCCCGTCACACTTGAGCACACCGGGTCCTGCGTTAATGATAGCTAGTTTCAAGCGTTATTTATTTACCGCTCTTCTGGCCGTAGCCTAAGGGTATGATAAACGTTATGAGCTAGAGAAATTAAGACAACACACACACACATATATGTATATTATTTATACCTATTATATCATCATATAAAATCAATAACATTCGACCATAACAGAAAACATTAGAATGATAGGAAGCAGCCAGGATTACATAACTTGATCCGCCTTCCTATTTCACCATTTGCGAGTTTTCACATCTAGAGTGGAATTGTGGCAGGCTTAGTTATAATCAGATTCATATAAGAGGACAGGTTGTTCTGACAGTCTCAAAATTTTCTGAAACAATTTTCACATATACATACGTTAACAGGGTGTCCAGCGACCTGAAAAGTCAGGGAATTTGCTTGGCCCGGGAAAAATCATGGAAACATCAAGGAATTTCATCAAATTTCTGGAGATTTACATATTTACTAGATTAAAAAAAATACACTACTTTTATTTACAAGAGTAAAAATAACATTTTTCTTACAGTTAATAAACAATGAAAATCTATTTTTAGCAAATCTGTCTTAATTGAGCATGCTATCTGTACTTGTTGAGGATTCTAATCTCAATTCTTAAAGTAAACATGTGATTTATATGTATCACCCCTGCACATCTCTAGCCAAAGTTGAGTCATGGATATGTACATGTGTGAGAATTGTATTACATTATAGGAAGAAGAAACTAAGAAAGAATGTGTCCCACAACAATTTAAATTGTACTGGTTTAAGGTGATCTCTTAATGTATCAATATAATCTAAGTGAAATCCATCTTAGATTGCAATACCCAATAGCCCATCCCTTTAGGCTGAAATACTTTCTTAGACTGTCACAGTTTCTGGATGTGTATTTGTTAAAAAATATTATTACATAAAGTTGTAATCTTAATAAAAAAAATGTTTGTAATATATAGTGAATGGAAAAGTTGGAAATTGACTCTGAAAAACCTGGAAAAGTAAAGGAATTCTAAAATATAGTTTGGCTGGACACCCTGCAAGTCATGTTATTTGCAGCTATCACTTTTGATGTATATTATCGATACCTATAAAATGTACTAAAAATGAAGCAAATAATATCAATGTGAGGCGCAAAAAAATGTTCCTATTTTATAATACTGTCTTCCTATCAGTATCCAACCAAAGAGAAGTATCTGACAGATACGAAAGCTATGTTCATATTTCTATGTCAAATAAAAATATGTTTGGAAACTATCTCTTTTGACACATCATATCAACGCCGATAACAATAAAATTAATAGAATTAGATTTTAAGATTATGAAGAATGTGTTATAAACTTAACTACCTACTGCGATTCCTATATAGTTGAATATGTGACGAAGACGAAGGAATTGAAATCACTGTTCCAAAATGTGAAGCGTTTTCCATCGTGTGACTTCAACCAAGTTATCCAACCGTGATTCAAACTTTAGCTCCTTGCAGACAATCAAAGGTGACTGACCACCAGTTAGGAATAGTTTCTTGGCACCCTCAACCCTTAAGAATGCTTTATCATACTGGTCACCAGGGTTCGATTCTAGACTTGGCGCACGTCCCTTCGCCCACAATGGAGTTATTTACCCGTCGTATATCCTGGCAAATGTTGGCTATCGCCGACACTAGTGTGTTCACATACCCTCATCTCTAAAACCTCTAATCTATTCTTCGAAATGAGTCACTTGTCGCTGACGCTGTTTTGTTTTTTTCTGTGAAATACCGAATTTATGGCAGTCATTAGCTACCTACGACGTTTTTGACTATGAACATAACTTTCACAGGCCTTGGAAATAGTTGACGATTTTCAACAAAGAAGAATATGTCCCAGTGATCAATGCTAAGAGTCCTAAGAGGGCTATAAAGAGGTTTTTGGCCACCATGGCCGGTAGATGGCTCCTGTCCACCAGGTACCACTGGTCGGACATCTCCACCAAGGCTGGCAGGACTATGCCGAGCAGAGAAAGACCCAGAGCTCCGAGCAGAGAAATGAACAAGTCTAGTTTGGGGACAGCTACAGCCAGGCAAACTGAAACAGAAGGCACAACGTGATTTCTTACACAAACACCGACATTGCGCCGATTATTAGAGCACAACGAAGGAAATATGATGTAGGTATAAAGCTCAGGGGAAAATATATGTGTCTGGAGAAATGAAGGGGGGAAAGGTGGTGCGTGGAAAAATAAAAAGAGGGAAAGGTGGTGTGTGGATAAATAAAAGGATGAAGAGATGGTTCTTTAAGAAATAAATAACGGGGCTGGGTTGAGGAAGAAAAGAAAACGGAAAAGTAATTCTCATAGTTAATTACAACTTTCAACAAAAACAAACACATGATATACTCATTTTTAAATACATAGTTTTGGTTTATTTTGCTAAACCCAGACTTACCTATATATATGTAACGTGTTTAGAAAAATTTCCTGTGGCAAACTAATTTTTTTATTTAGAAAACACACTTATGTCATTTTTATACTGCTCATTAAACACACATAATTTTTTTTCTGCATCACATTAATAACTTATTAAAACTCCCACATTTTCTCATGATTTCTAAAAGAAATCCATAACATTTCCATATTTCAAAATAAACTTATGTTATTAGTTAAAACTGCATTCTTCATGTCTTGATAATTATTACGATTCAAACCCCTACCAGTGAATGACTGAGGCCTTACACTCGCACAACAGTTGCTCGCTATTTATGATCGGCTCCATAAGATTGCATTAAGTGTGGCTTTCAAAAAACATTATTTTCATTTTGATTTCTCCGTCCTATTTGCATGCCACTGTGAAACAGTTTCCCCTAAACTATCCTCATAACCCCACCAATAAAAATACAATATAGAGTAATTCAAGTACCGTTTGACTAAAAAACTAAAATTCAAATTGAAACACTTTATTGTTCCTCGAGAAAGACAAAATTATATTTTGGGTAGGTTTTGAAATAGGATTTATTTTGATAAAGCTGTATACTAAAACGTTACATAAAATTCGGTATTTTGGAATTGGCCAAGTAGGCGGTGGCGATAGAGTATTTGAGAGCCCGTTTCACTTCAAAGATAGCATTTAACTTCAGTAGGCAATAAAACTCAAACCAGGTGTCGGTTCGGAATGTAGAAACCAGGTGTCGGTTCGTAATGTAGAAACCGGGTGTCTTAATTTAAAAACAGGGGCATTGATACACTTTTGAAACTTAATAAATTGAAAATCACAAACACACAGTCTACCTCGTCGTCAATCCATCACTGTGAAAGGTTTCTCAGTGCTACCAAAGTTTTTTTTCCTTGTTGGGAATTGATCCCGGGGCCCTCAAATCAGTAAGAAAACTCGCTACTGACTCGGTAAAGGTTTTGGACTCTGTTAAATTATAAATAATGAGTCTAACAGAGGGATGTAATAAACAATACTAATTATTATCTAACTTACCAACAGTTGCACATAAACACTCATATAATAATTATTATTATTATTATTAGCACCGCGTCTTGCTACCCGTTCGGGTTGTACGCACTTACGCTAATGTGTAATAGCAGGGTGATGGTGAAATGAAATGGGGGATCTACAGTTTAACGTGTAATCCGAACCACGTTGGAGGCTTGGCATTCCACACATTCACAAGTTGTGATTAATACACGTCTGGTCAGAGTTGAATAAAGGGTTTGTCAATCAGATAAATCTGTGCCGGGACTGAGGATTGAACCCCGGACTCCCAGCACAGAAATCTGACACCTTATCCCTAGACCTCCGTCTAACAACGCTCATAAAATGTCTAGCACGAGTAGTTTGGTTTGTAATTGATATAATTTCCTATGCTTCTTTCACGCAAATAAGGGTACATTTCCTTTGAATTGTACCTTACTACTCCTTACTTCAGTAACGTTCTTAAAATGTGCGTAGCCCGAACAGATAGTAAGACGTGGGGGAAACCAAAATTGCACACATTGGTAATAAAGGTTTTTTTTCCATCCCCCAATTTCTAAGTTAGTTCATGTGTGCATTTGATGGTGAATAAAGATTGTTGGTAAAACAGGATATGACGCTATATCACTTTGCATATAATCTAATCTATAGCACAGGAAGGAAGTATAAGAAGCTAAAAAAAATATTATATCTACTTTCAAGTATCCATACATCAAGTGATACAATATACCCTTGTCACTTTTGACTAATAGCTATAAAATTACACTAACAAATAAATTATTAGAATGTTATCAATTTTATCCGCATAATTCCCCCCCCCCCCACCCCATATATTCTAAAGGGTCCTTCCTATTAAAATTGAACTGTCTGGGATATTGAGCACGTACACGAGATAATGACTGGTCCAATCCTGATAGTGTACTCTACCAGCAGACGATATCTCTTGATTATCTTGGCCAGGTAGTTGTCCCACACGATGTTCACCGTAACTATGTTATGGAGTACATGTGTCACGACTATTGCTAGGCACTGCATGATGCGCACGGATTGGGCCAGCCTGAAAAACACGACATTTTATATCAATCATCTCTCCCGCAAGGAGGATTTTCTGGGAAGCAGTGGTTTACTCACGTGGTCCGTTTGCATGGCATTCCCCAACCCATCTATCCTAATTATTGTATTACTCCTCTACGTGCCCAAGAGCGTAGGACCTTAGGTGCAATCTGGGACTACCCAAGCTGAAATACATGGATCGCTTGGTTGGTCATATGACGTTTGGCGCAGTTGGGCACCATCCTCTTAATCCTATCCTGTGTGTTTGTTAACTTCTCACCAACGTTTCTATAGACAGTATGTGATAATTAGGCTAGGTTTGATTATATTTGCAAAACTGATAGTTAGGTTAGGTTATGATATTTTAGGCTAGATCGGCAAAAATGAAAGTATGTCGGCTTGTGGCTCTATTAGATTAAGTTATATTAAGTTGGATCTAAAAAAATTGAAGGAATCAGCTTGATGGTAAGGTTAGGTCTAAATAAATGAAAGGAAGAAGTCTGTCCATCCTTAGTCCATATGTTCTATCTCGGTTGGTCCAAAAGACCCCCATTTACCTACTAATACTGCGCCAAAGTCCTGTATAGTTTGGTTCTAAACGTGTCGTTCTTCAGGGTAATGTGCCAAACGTCGTACGATCGTGTTCACCTGGATTAAACCTCTTTTTGTTTGAAAATTCAATATTTTTTTTATCTATAGAAATTTCTATGCCAGTTGAAAATTAATGGCAATGACTCAACATAGTTTAAAACCATTGAACTTTAAAATATTTTCTAACAACAATAAGTCACGAAGGAATAAAACAACAAAAATAGCTAAAAAAAAAAGGTCAACATGAAAAACAAAACGAAAAAATATAGTTTAAGGATAAAAGACTATAACATTGAGACAATTTTTTACCTTGAAATATTGTTTTCTTATATTAATTTATTTTTGCCATAGACCTACAAAGTAAAACGTTCAAAATAATTTTGAACACGCAAAAATTTCCTAGTGATTTTCGTAACATATTTAATAATAATAATAATAATAATAATAATAATAATAATAATTATTATTATTATTATTGACTAAATATATGTGATATGTCAATGATCGCCTTTTTTAGGGATTCAATTTTAAAAGTACCTATGGAAAAACAAGAAAGTGCTACCACCATTAAGGACATTGGGTTTGAGGTATTTGTTAAGGTATCACTCCATAACCTATGTTCTTAAATAATTCAGAATAATAAGTTTAGGTACTCAATCGCATTAATGCCTTTACTTTATGAGCCACCCTGTATTTATAAAACTTGCAGGAACGACCGATGATTCATCTCTTTGAACCACTGTTATTCTTTGGCAATAAAGAATACATTAATCAGTTTGTTACGCATTCGGAAAGCAGGGAAAATGTGGATAAGTCAGAGAATTTGGTGCGACAAGGAAATTTTAGCCACTGGAATTTTCAGATATTTTTGCAATAATTTTTGAAATAGTAAGTGTGTAAACAAAATGTTAGTTTTATTTCCAATTATTACAATTTTTTGAAGAGAAATGCAAAATTTATTTTTAATGATTTATTATGTCAAAAATGTATATAAAATACTGAAAAAATTCATAATATTTTGTCTTGAAATCTTATAAATTCGGGGGATTTCAAAACCTAAAAATTGTATCAACCCTAATTAGTAGTTTGAGGTTATATCCTTGTGTCTGCGCTATAATTAAGCTAGGATCCACTTCTGTGATCGAATGGTCTATGGCGTCTCTCAGTAGACATAATTAACGTTGCCCGGGACTCTAATCTCGGTTGGGTGTACTAAGGGTGGTTTTCCATCTTCCTTATCCCTAACACTTTAGCGTAATTGGTAGCCTACATATGTGTATTAAGAAGTGGTGCAAAATAAAAGAATCCATGGGAAGTCGCTGATAACCACCAAACTGGTAATAACCTAAGTTAGTACTACTAATAATAATAATATTTAGCACCGCTTCTTACTACCCGTTCGGGTTATATGCTTTAAGTACTAATTACTCTAATGGATTAGGAATTGGGAAGGTTTAATTAGAGGAAGTGAACCCGCATTTGCGTGAAGGGAGAGTGGAAAACCATTTAGGAAAAACCACCCCCAGTTCACCCGACCGAGATTCGAATCTCGATCTCCCCTTCCTCAGCAGTCGAGCAGCCCAACACGACTAACGCGTTAGCCAACTACGCCACCGAGGCGGGTGTTAATACTAATATATATATATATATATATATATATATATATATATATTTAACATGCACTTACGGTTCCTCGCCTGGCAAATTGAGGGTGATGCTGCTCTCTATGTCCGAACCATACTTCATGTATCCGAAAAACCCCATCGCTATGTAAAGCACCGTGAGGGATACCAACCCCTGGTTGAGCACCCCGAACATTCCTCCGTAGGCCTGGGGATATTTCATCTTGTGCTGAAACGTCAGAAGCTGAAAAAAAACTTAGCCAAGTTAGTTAAGAGTAGACCACAGTTTTTTATTTTTATCAGTGAATATTTTTTACTTATGCAAGAATTTGAGTACTGTAAAAGTACAAAATAAAATATTGTTTACCTATTGAAATTGTTATTTTTTGCTACCTTGGGATTTTGAGGGATATTTACGTTGAAGTGTCCCCAAACTTGAAAGTTTGGGTCTTAACATTTTATTATTTTATTAGTTTCCATGTCTGTCTATCTGTCCGTTTTCATCTGGGGCTACAACCGAAACGATTTAATGGAATTAATTCAAACTGGGTCCAAATTGTGATGTTTATTTCATCCCTAAGATGAAGGGTACTTTACTTATAGGCTTAATCGATTTTTGAAAACTCGAAGTGTTACGAAAATGGTTCTAAATATATATGTATATTTTTTTTCAAGAATAGTTTGTTTATGACTGATTTTTTGAAGATTTGAAATCTTTTGAAAATGGCTTTAACGGTTTAGTTCAAAACGAATCTTAAGAGTATTTTACTTAATGAGGCTTGTTTTTTAGAGAAAAAATAATTCAAGGGCAGTTTGATGGTGATGTATATTTAAACATTAAATATATTTCTAAAATGGCTCTAAACGCTGAAAACACTATCTAAATTGAAGCTCATTTATTCTGGTTTGGCGCTGACGCGTAGATCAGGGCTATAACTTATAATCCCGCCCTTGTTTACTGAGGATATTTTTTCCCTAAATGGTTTCTAACGCTTCTTACAAGCAAATACTGATACATTTACACTAAATTATTTTAACTTCCTCTTCTCTAATATGGATAATACATATGCGTATAACCCGAACGGTTAGTAAGACGTGGTGGAAATAATAATAATAATTTGAAAACTGTTCTACGACAAGATTCACTGCTAGCGAATACAGTGGACTTACCACTTTTGTGGTTTTACATTACAGCTAGCAGAATCTAGCAAATGGTATCAGTTACGCCAACATTGTCTAAAAATAACTTTTGTCACCATATTTGGAAACAATTATTATTTACTATTTACTACTATTATAATTACTAAAAATATTATCAATCACTTTTAACAATACTTCCTCAAAGATTACAGTGTAATTTCTCTTTTCATAATCAAATGTAAGAAAAAAAAGTCTAGTGATTTCATTTTAGTTTTTCTTTTCATTCTTGTGGCAATTACCGGTTAAATAGAGCGTGAAATTCTACATTTAATGTTACTATATTCAGATATTAATATTTTTATAGCTGCCCTCGTATATCTTTAACATAAATAAATGGTTTGTGATAATAAAGA
>CABFVX010001477.1:23636-75268 GCA_902151425.1 Timema shepardi | reverse complement strand
TTTATACCCATTTGGGTTATACGCACTTACACTAATGTGTAACAGTAGGATAATTGTGAAATGAAATGGAGGACCTACAGTGCTCATACCACTTCTTTGGTGCTGACTGACAGCTCACAGCTGAGGAATGAACCCCGGACCCTCAGTACAGAAGTCTGACACCTTACCCCTAGACCACCAGGTCACCAACATGTTGTAATACTCTTAAAAATGTTTGACTTTTTTTCCTATTTGTAGTTATTGATATTCAGATTTTTCACATTTATTAATGTTGTTAATAATACTAATATTAACAAAAAAAATTTATTTTTTTTTGATAATTTTCTATAAGAAAATTGGAATTTTTTTATTAAAATTTTATTTATTACAATAAAAACTGATATGGGATTAAATGCAATTTTTTAAAAAAATATTATATTCTTGAAAAAATTAATAATACTAGGCCATCAACATATCAAGGTCAACACTATATTGAAAATAAATAAAACAGTCATATAGGGTTCTTGTATAAACTTAAAATTTGACTGTCAGAAGTGACAGCTGCTAAACACATGGTTTTGCAGATCATATGGTCCGGCGTAGGGATACATAATTTGTTCTGGTTACTTTTCAGAGCTGTCAAATGTCAGCTGTGAGCTGTCAGTCAGCACCAAAGAAGTGGTATGAGCACTGTACATTTCGTATTTGTGTTAATGAATTGTGTTATTGAATTAAAATTTTAAATATCTGTGTGATAAGACTGGGCTTGTTGTATTAGACACATTGTTTTATGTTGAGTTAGTTTTAGGTCGTGTAGCTAGATTATTTTTCTGTTTAGAAGGTACACGCTAATTTTACCGGAATCAATTATAATTTAATTTTGACATCACTGGTATTAAAACCAAAGTATCTCGTTGATGTTTTCTCATCGTCTGAAGCACAACGCCCCAACGCTCTTGACCTCGACTGCGGCCTGGTTGTTATAAAAACTCACATAAGTGACGGGCTCCAGCGCAAAAACGGCCGTCGCAAAGAAGAGCGGCATGTTGGCCAACTCCCCGACGGGGTCGATCCGGTCCAGCGTATCCAAGTCCACGAACACGTAGTACAGGACGATCCCCAGACTGACAATGGCCAGCGTGTTGGCCACCACGGAGAAAGGGACCAGGAACTTGAGATCCCGCACGCAGTTGATGAGAATAATGACGGGAAGGGCCATAAGCATGTAGAGTCGCTCGTCTATCTCTTCGACGTACTCGCTGCACACCTAGAAACATAGGGCGCGGGTGGACTCTAGGGAGATAGATATTGAAAATTGTTGGTTTATCTTCTTTAAGGGGGCCGCCTCGATCAGCGAGGAAGTATTAATCGCTCTCTGTCTGACCACACAGCTTAAACTACAATGGTTTGCTTAGTTTTCTGAAACGACTCCTCTCTGCTGTCTAAGACCCCCTTTAGCCCTTCGCCTACTACCACCCTTTGTCATGTCACTAAGAAAGAGGAAAAAGAAAACCACGAAACCTTTTATCTCAAGATAAATGAAGAAAGCTCGCCGCTATTTCTCGTGTATCTTAAAATTTTCTGTTGTGAGCCTATAAAAAGTTACTATAGCCTACATGTTAAAGAAAGGTTAAATCTAGAGTCCATATTCATCAAGCCTAATATCTTAGCAAACATACTTAGAAAATAGTTGAAATCAAGCTATTGTCAAGTTTTCACACACTTTTTAATAAAACTAAACTATAGGATTTTTAAGAAAAAAGAGTTCTTTTGGAATCTTTATACTTTATTTTTTAGTATGACCCTAAATCTCACTTTTCTAGACTGGATCCGCTACGTTTTCATTCAAGTATCTCCTCAATTGTCCTCGCGAAGCTGAGTTGACCCCAGTTCTAGATCCACTGCTTCACAGAATATCTTAAAGTGCCTGTAATCGAACCTGGTAACTCTGAATCTGTAGCCAGTAACTCTGACCACTAGACTACAGAGCCAGTTGAAAATCTAATAATGACTAACCTAATTTTAAAGTAGGATTTTGGTATGAAGAACAGTTAAAAAGTTACTAAAACTACTTTTATATTATATTTATGCTTTAAGTAATGTTATATTGAGGTGGCATTTATAATAAGTAGTATCAATGGCTAATAACACTAATAATATAGTAAAATGTTTTCAACAATTATGTTTGTATTTTCTAAACTGCTCTTCCCACCAGAGTTATACTAAGCCTATACCTAACGTGTAATAAAATGTGAATATTCGTACCGCTTTCAGGTTGGCACCTATAAAGACCGTGTAAACCACCAAGACGCCCGTCATGTAGACACAAATAGTGACTCTCACAGCACTCCTGAAAGATTCACAACAATTAAATCAACTATGACACATACCCCATGTGTTCTTTTTAAATAATATATTCACATTAAATACGAAAGTCGCTGTCCAAGGAGCGCATGGGCGTAGAAAGGTGTGGGCCTTAGATATCTGGACCCCCGGCTTGCTCTCCCTAGGAAATTGTTAAACTCCCTTTGAAATAGATGGACTCTTAAAAGTATATAGGTTCCACATATGCTCATACAAATTTAAATACGGTTTAGTTCCTAGTGTATTCAACATTCGAACACACAGAGATTGAAAATTATACTAGAGTGTGTAACATGTCAAGAATTCTAATCTCCATTAAACCTTATTATTTTTAATATAATGGGGCAGCGTTTAATATGGTACACACACACACACACAACTCCTCCACATATTATTATTACTATCATCACCGCTTCTTACTACCCGTTCAGGTTATATGCACTTACGCTAATGCGTAATGGTAGGGTGACTGTGAGATGAAATGAAGGACCTACAGTTTAACGTGGGATCCGAACCACGGTGGAGGCTTGGTATTCCCCACATTCACAAGTTGTGATTAATACACGTCTTGTCAGAGGTGAAGGAAGCGTTTGGNGACCGAGGATTGAACCCCGGACCTCCAGCACAGAAGTTCGACACCTTACCCCTAGACCAGACAAATTAATATAGTTATATACATTAGTATATTGTTTAATCAATACGTCCATTTTTTAGTGGACTCCCTTGAAATAATTATAATTTTACACCTTTGATGGAATGGTTCCGAAATAAAAGACTTATTACTCCTAGATCACAACATTTCTCTGTGGGTTGTGACTTCATTTGAGCAACTCCCCCTGCGCAAAATTGTATCTTCTAAAGAGCGCATTCATAACTACGGCTAGTTAATTTGCTCCGGATTCGATCACTATTGATCTTTGATTGTGACTCTGTTTGAGGACAGCGTGTTATAGGTCGCAATACATGTTGAGCCAATAACCCGTACACACCGTCTTGTCTAATAATAATAAAGCTATTACCTAAAAATATCAATTTGAGAGTACAGGGGAAATAGGTGTAACGTCACATTTTATCTCAAATAAAGCTAGTGCTGCCATCTGTTAGACAATCAAGAGACCTTTCTAATGTACTTTAGATTATGGTTAAAAGAGGTCCTTGCCATATTTAAATTATTATTTTACTTCTTTTTTTGGGTTCTCATGGGGTTTGAGATAAATAAAGGTTGTCCTGTAAATTATATGTAATGTGTATTTCCCTCCCCCCTCCATTTTCCCTCTCTACCCTTCAATTGTTATGTTATTTTTATAGTTTGTCTATTGATTTTTAACTCAAGATTGGCTTATTATAATGATATATTAATTATTCAACCCTCCATCCTGATAACTAAATTTAGACCCAACTGGGATTCTAACCAGAGATTACTGTTAAGCATCTGAAATTAAATGTATCAAAGATTTCGATCATACCCTAGGTTAGTTTTTAAAATTCATCTTGGACTATCCTTAAGCTACCATGAGGTATCTTCTCCTAAAACTATGTTTGGAATATAAACAGCGGCGAAACATTGAACTTTGCCGTCTTATAGTCAGATCGTCATAAAAATAAAAACTCATTTAACAACTCAATGTTACTAGATCTACTTAAATGTAATCATACGCCAAACCAGTTGCTGTACATGTTTCTCACTAAAGATAGTGATGATTTTGTTGGATGTAAGATTTTTTGGGTTTGTCATTTTTGACTAGTCTTATAGGCAGGCCTTCAATGGTGATCCGACTGTACACAAAACTTTATTTGTGTTAGTACGTTGCCGCAGGGGCTTTTAACCGATTGCTTTATGCGGCAGGGATTAGAAAGGAATTTTTAGAGAAAGGTGCACCAGTAATTGCACAGAGAGAGGATGATAAAACTACATTGATAGATCACATGTGGAAAACCACCCCCAGTTGCGCCAGGCTGGGATTCGAACTCCTGTTAAAGGATGACGTCCATTGATAGTAAAGTGCCTTGGACTGCTCGGATACCGCCGCGGGTGTTCAGTTGGTTTTATCTAGCTGACAGTTTAAGTACAAACCTCATATATGGCGCGCATTTTTTGAAAGGTAAAGGACCTTCACCAAAGGCGGCGACGACGGTATCCTCAAAGGTTAGTAGAGGGACCTTTTTCTTCTTGCAATGGTAGTAAGAACACTTCAGCTGAGGACAGAAACGTAACATCGGCAATGATTTTGCAGGTAGGGTCTGATCAAATGAAATACTCTATTTAGCAGATAAAAATATTAATAGCGTTAGCACATTATTGATATTTTGGTTTATGTCTATTCATATTTTTATGTCATATTATCATTGTGTAAAGTTGAGATTCAACCAAATTTATAGATTTTATTTTAATTTTTGTCTACCTTTACTATTCTAAATACTCTTTAACCTTAATATTTCCCCCTCCTATTTTGAATTTATTTTTCATAAATGTTTAAACCCAGGCATTTATTATTTTACTGTAATGTTTTAGTAAAAAGCCCTGGATTATGTAAACGTCACTTGATAAATTAAATTTTCAAATGTTACCCAGGCTTCATAAAGATTGATTTTATTTATTTAGTCTTAGCTTACACTTGATATAAACTTACTATTACTCCTACTCCAAGTGAAATTCAGTCCCATTTTCATATAAAATATCTTTTAGAAACTACAAACTTATTTTATTGAGGCCAATATTAATAAAAATAAATCTATTTATTTGTGTTATTTTATAGGTATTGGTAATTGATGACAAAATTGACAGTTACAGATCACATGACTTGGCGTATGGATACGTAAAAGTAGATCTAATATATTCTTTACCAGTCACATAAGATTACTCCTAAAGCGATTTTACTGTACATCATACACACTGAGACCAACCGACCAGCGCTAACACACCCATTTACATTCGAATGCATGCAGACATGCATGACGAATAACTTGGGCTTGTCGTATACGTCAAAGTTTTCAGTTAACTTACATGTATTTTAAATGACATACGCCCTCTTCAATTGGTAAAACTAACCTTATAAAAGTGCACTTTCATTCTTTCACTAGATCACATCGACAAAAGGGTGTCGTGCAAATATCTTTCTCGGATTAAATATAGAAAAAAGGTTGAATTGTTACATAATTTTAAACATAGAAATATGTTTTTGTAGTTATGTCAATTAGCAAACTTTTTTATTATTTTATTAGTAATACTATATTATCAATAATTATTTACGATTAGGTTAGTATTAGTTATTTTCAGCCAATTTTTGCAGTAAAGAACCTTATGCTGGCTGGCACTTACAAACTTTCCTACCGAAGATAAGGCGTACATTTTTTTAAATTCTACTCTACTTGTACAAAAAATAAATGTTTACTAAAATTAATTGTTCTTGTGAATATTTTTGGGTGCATGTTTACACATTGCAGACTGAATAGTAAATTGCATTTTTCATTGGCTTTAACTCGTTTCATGTTTTTAGGTAAAGGTTGTACATTATCTCTGCCATCTTTACTGTCTTTTGTTTATCACCTACACATGACCTTAAATGTCGGTCTTATTTTATAAGCTAAAGTAGCTCTTGTTACGGATACAGCTGACTCTAGATACATCTTTCAATTAATCAAATATGGTCGGCAGCTAGTAGCCTATGATGACTAAACAAATGTTTTTGAAACGGTTGGACACATTTTCTTAGCCATCACTCAGTTTAAAGAGCGCAGTTATAAAGTCAAATTTGGCTAATCATTCCTGCCAAATGAATATAACTGTTGCACTTGAGAGACCCCTATGAGGGTAGGCGACCACACTTTGTGTTAAGTGCTGTGGGTTGTCTATCTACTCATTATGTAGGCTTCGATTTTGTGGAAGTGTGGCTTGAAAGAACGCGATATTTTTACTATGAATATTTAACATGCATTTTCAAAACCGGCCAATTATATCAACTAACAACTTACAAAATGAGTTAATTACAGAACAGAAACAACACCAAGTATTCTTGCTATCAATTCATTACGAGAAGATAAGACCCTAATCTAATCATATATATATTTATTTATTTTCCCAGGGCGAAAATAAAATCTGAGGCTCTTTGTCCAATAAATCGACACATTAATTACTGATGTAAGTAGTTGAACAAATTCAAACGAAAAGTATCTTAAGACGTAAGCTCCCTTGATACAATAATTATTGTACATGAAAATGACTTATTTTACAACTTGTTTTAATAATATAAACATAAGCTACAGAAATAAATTTCACTTAAAACAACTATATAATATGACAACACTTAAGCCTACCTTTATCACAACGACACGATGATTACTTTATGGTGAAATCGGAGTTCGCCCATGTATAATTATAGATTAATAGCTTAAAAATAGGGTGTTTTGTCTTATAGAATAATGTGCTTATAAACACATTTAACACTATACACCTGTACTGGTGGCTTCGGGCTTTAAAGGGTTAGACTCGAATTGCACTTAGTTGCCGTCGATTGAAATGAAGTTTGGAGTTCAAATCCAGACCGGTAGCACTAGGAGGTGGTTTTTCACACTTTGGTTATCAATATAGTTTTACTGTTAGCCCCTTACGCTAATGCAGATGCACTTACTCTAAAACTATCCTCTTCACCTTTACCTCTTAGACTAAACCGTTACTAACCTTTTTACTCAATTTAAAGCAATATCCTGATAGTAAAGACTAGTCATCCTGGGGTTCATATACGTTTATAATAAGTTAACTAGAATTCTTAGGGTTATTAACGCCTGAGACAGGAACTATAGAAAACTACGAATCGCGTGTGACTTACCTGATTCATAACCATACAAGGAATTTAAAACTCATGCCCCACCGAAATTTGAGTCAAGTCTTCAGAGTTGGCTGGGCGAACCCATACATTACAAATAAATGACGCCTTAACGCTCCTGGTCACGGTAAGATTCTAAAATTCAGACTGAGACTCACCAGCATGTGTTTGCAGTAGATGACGACGAAGCCGACCAGAACCATCCCGGAGATTCCTATAGCATAACCTGAGTAATAAAAGGCGTTAGGCATGGCAAGGATACCCGTGCCAAGAACACATTTCACAAAGTTGAACAGCGTCCCCCAATTCCTGGAACATTTTTAAGTTATTACCAAGTCATCACTTGAATAAATAAATATAAATATATGTCTGGGCTACATCACTTGTAGCTCAGTTTTGTGGGAAGATTAGCTGGTAGCTAAAGTCTGTTCACGGTAGGAATTGTTTTCTGAAAGGCCTTTTTCCCTACCAGAAATCTATTATTTAGTAGGATATTGGTAGGAAAAAGGACCTTTCAGAGAGTAATTCCTACCGTGAATGGAGTATATGTACCGTTGTTCAGGAGACTCCCGAACATACTAATCGTACATCCTCTCCGTGGCGGCCCTTTTTTTTATGTCCGGTGCGGTCGAAGGGAACGCGAGTATTTTTTCAGTTTTTACAGAAATGAAATGTTTTGACCAAAATAAATTAAATATTTCCCCAGTAGCAATATAGAGTTTAGTTTCCTGCACATGTTAGTATCAACAGATCTTGAATATCTGCCAAGGGTGTCCTGGAATTTTGTCACAACTTTTTCTCTTTATTTTAAAAGTTTTGACAAAATTCTATGACACCCTTGACAGATATTCAAGATCTGTTGATATTAGCATGTGCAGGAAACTAAACTCTCTGTTGCTACTGGAGAAATATTTGATTTATTTTGGCCAACAAAATGTAATGTTATAAAAACTGTAAAATTACTCGCTCTCCCTTCGGCCGCACCTTAAATCTAACTTAAGCCTAGCTAACTAAACCCTGGTGATAATTAACACTTCGGGAAAAATACCCATGGGACCAATCTTGTATCGAGCCCGTGATCCTTAGATTCGTATCCAGGAGCACTGACCACTCAATATACCAAGGGGCCGGCTACCACTTAAATAATTTAAAGTAATCAGAAATAAATGTCTATAAAGTAAAGTTATTTAATCACTACCAACACAACACAATATATTCTAATATAAAATTTAAACTAATACTAATATAAAACAATGTATAAGGCTTTATAGGGTATTCTTATCATCATTCTAATTGAATCTTCTTAGCTTCAGAATTACATTTGAATAAAACATACCTGAAGACAGCTTATACCTTTTCAAACTCTTCACTTCAAACATGATCCCAACTAAATTGCATACGAAAATGGAGGAGGGAGCATTTTAATCATTTACTTATGTTGTTAATAAATTAGCCAATTCAGAAACCGAGGAACATTTTATCAACACATAGCTTATATAAATATTTATAAGTGAGATTAAGCTATCGGGGAATTATTTTGATTGAGTTGTTTTTTTCAAGTTTAAATTAAGCTCATTTTAAACATCTCAGTTTTTTCGCTTAAACTTGTTGGTACTTCAATTTGTGCTATGATTTTTATAAGATAAACGATATTTGTTTTAGAGTTTTTTTTAATGTGTGTACGTTATAGTTCAGCCTTTTTTGTGTTGAATTTTTCCATCACGTGTGCAGGTATAAATATTATTATAATGATTACACTACTTGTAAAAACATTAAAACTACCATGTCGTCAGCCCGAAATCGAGCCATACCGACCGATCGGCTGCCGTCTGATGGCGAAGATAGTGCCAACTTTTGAGGATATAGTGTGTCATGTGTTCAGCACAATGAACCCTCTGGCCATTAATATCAGTATTTTAGATCGGAGCCGTTACATTTTCAATCAAATATCTCCTCGTTTGTCACATATCTTATACCTGTAAAAATTGGTACTATAGACCAAGAGTGACAGCTGCAGGACATATAGCTTAATGTGTGATTATTATAACTATTATTGCTATTTTTAACATTCGCTCCGATAAGCACGAGGTCAAGAATTAATGTCAAGCTCAGCTAGTCTTTTTTGCCGGCGAAGGAGAGGTTTGTGCTAAAATACCGGCCGGGTGTACTAAGGGTAGTTTTTCCTGAATGATGTTCAACTCTCTATTTATGCAAACGAGGGTACATTTCCTCTAAATTCAATTCTCTCTTCATCATGATACCTATGCTATTGGTGTAAATAAACGTGTTTATCCCAGATAGTTCCCGGACGTGGAGATACTTTTTTTTTAGTGCGTTTATTGCTTGCAAGAGATATATTCGGCTCATGGTAACTTCATTATAGAGCAGTCCCATCTTAACAGTTATATATTTTGAGCCCTTCCCAAGAATTGAAAGACGGTGCTTCCAAGATAGGTAGGTAGACGCCACATTTATTAAAGTAAGGTGCTAGGTACCAAATGCATGCAAAGTCAACAGCCCCCCCTCCCCCCCCCCAACCCATGTTGCGTAATTTTTCACATCAACAGTGAATGTCATTTAATAGGGAAGCTTTTCGTAACAGTAAAAGAAGGACTCGAAATTAAAACACCTCTCAGAAATGGAAGTTATCTATAAATGTGTTTACTCCCAGTGAAAACATGAACAATATTTATTTCTCTCAACATTAGAAAGTATAAGATCAGTCCGACACCTTAGCTCAGTCAGTATCTTGTCTGCCTACTGAGCTAAGGGTCCCGGGTTCGATGCCCATCATGGCTGAAAATTGATCATTGATGAAAATATGGGTCAGATTGATAAATTGACGGCCAATGACTGGATATCGTGTCTGTCCAAGTCTTAAGTTAGATTATAAGGCATATGAAGCTACGACGGGCCTAGCAAGCCGGTATAACAGGCTGGAAACAGTAATGGATGTAAAATAAATTAAAGTATAAAATCTGTGTATTAAAGCACTCCCCTCCTCCAACCGCATCACATGGTTTATGGATGACCCCCTAATTAGTTGTAGTATTATTACTCACGTGGTCGCGTTTTCCACCCTTCTCTCCTTGAAAGGTTCGTACTCGGATTGAGAATCGTGGCTACGTTCCCGCTTCACAGGGCTGCCCTCCGGGTCGCTGAAAGAGGAACCAGTAATGGTATTAATCCGTGTAGCGCTGTTTGTTAGTCGTGTTGTATGAGTTGTTTCCAAGCAGTCTTGATGAGACGGTAAGATTATCACCGCTTAAAAAATAGGCCTGCCATCGTAGATTTGCCGAATCTACCCCGGTCTCAGGTATTTGTAGCGTTGTCGAGAGTTGGGAGTTAAATAAGCCGTAATCGATTCACTCCGGTTTCTAACACTTACTCTGCGGTTCTTTTTTTTAAATACGTTTAATCATATTTACTGATAAAAACTTATTTGGATCTAGAGGAATATAGATTTAACATATAAACACGCTTTATATTTAGGTAAATCTATTAAATATGACACAACCTTTTTAAATCTAGAGGAATATATTAGGTATTACAACACTACTTTGAAACTAGAGGAATATTTAAAATACGACACAACCTCTTTATAATTAGAGGAATACAAATACACATATTTGTACCTAAGGGAATCTATTAACATTACAAAACCTTTTTAAATCATTCAGAGTAATCTTTTAAATAAGTAAAAACCTCTTCAAATATAGAGGAATTATTTAAATATGTCAAAACTTCTTTGGAGTAAGGATAATCTATAAAATACGGGTACAATCAAATATGTTCTTATATAAGGGAATCGCCCGCTTCTGTGGCCGTGGGGTCTAATGAGCTACTCTCGTGTTGGACTAGGCTGCCGGAGATGGGGAGATCGGGGCTTGAACCCGGTCGAGTTCACTGAGGTTTCTTCCTGAATGGTTTTCAACTCTCCTTTCACGCAGATGCTGGTGCACTTCATCTCAATTAAACCTTCTTAATCCCCAAACCATTAGTGCAATTAGTACATAGGTGTATAACGTGAGTGGGTAATAAGATCCATCCTCACCAACTTTCTCCCCACTTCCCTAACCTTGCATACTCCCTTCGCTTTAACAACACCCATATACCGAGTCATACATACTCTTTAATTTTAAACCTTTTAATGCTTCTCTTTTTTTTTACATGGTCCACCCCTTCCTTTTGACACACACACTCTACCTTCATATATTCTCTTCATCACTCAACCACGCTTTGAATCTAAGGGAATTTATTAAATGTATATACAATTTATTTGGATACAAAGGGATATTTATTTATCTTTTTAGTCGTTTTCATTGTTTGGTTTTATAATAATGAAATATATTAAACTGTGCCTAGATATGTGACTGGATCTCGATTGTCACAAATGCAACAATAACAATCCATACAGTAAGTGTTCCGTAAGTATAGACAAAGCTGGCATTTGAAAATATATTTTAATACTAGCGCAATTTTGAAAGGTTGTGTTACGTAATTACTTACCTTTTGTATACCTCCACATTGTTTGACTCGTTTGTCATCGATATTCTCTTTTCTGTCGTATAGTTATCCATTTTCTGCAATTAATTATTATTTTTGTGTCGCTTACAACGGTTTGGAAATAGGTTATTCCTGATGTGTTATCCCAGCATTTAACTGAAGATAATTTGGGTTCTAAGCGTAATCTCTAAATATTTACCCACAAAACATGTTTTAATATTAATGTTTCGAATTAAATAAATTTTCAAGCTACATTTTTATATACACCACTTGAAGCAACAATGCTTTTGGTATTTCACTTTTAATTTTTTTAAATGTAAATTCCTATATTATAGTTTTCTTGTATTTACTTGATGGTCCTTTCTAATTAAACTACGTCAAACGAATATCTGAAACTGAACAGTGAGTGTAATGGAAACCACAAACGTAACTTTAATTCATTCCTTATCAAGTTAATCAAATGGATCAATGGATAAGATTATACTTATTATGTTGTCAAATGCTTTGAATTGTTTGAAAGGTATTATAAATTGGGTGATAGGTTAGATTCAGCCGTGGATCCAGGGGGCAGGTATGAGGGACGATATTCCTCTTTGCATTGAAAATAATACAAAATATTGAAACCTCTTAGTGGTTTAAAGAATGGCCGACTTAACATCTCCTGGCTCTCTCTATCTCTTACATAACCTTATCAATAACCAATTAAACTTATCTCAAATGTGTTAGTGGTTTAAAACTAAAATTCTCCAGTAATTAGATTAACTAAGCTTAGTATTATAACCATATATTTATATTAACATACACATTTTATCTGTTAATACTAACACATTTTAGACCTATGCACATTTTTACTGCTTATACTTTGACAATGACTTTTTTTATGTTAACCGTCTAGGTGACGTAGTTGGCTAACGCGCTAGTTTCTTGTTGAGCCATACTGCCGAGTATGGAGAGATTGAGGTTCGAATCTCGCTCGGGTGAACTGTTATCGATTTTTTCTAAATAGTTTTCCACTCTCTCCATGCAAGTGCGGGTTCACTTTCTCTATAGTCAACTTTCCCAATTTCTAGCCGATTAGCTTAATTAGTACTTAAGCGTATAACCCGAACGGTTAGTAAAATGTGGTGCTAAGTATTATTATTGTTTTATGTTTTTTATATTAAAATTTACCAGTTAAAATTTAACAGTTAAAATTTTGTTTTTTCTTACAAGTATTCTTTTTATTAATATAATTAGTTAAGATTATTTCATAAATTGGCAATATTATTAAATTAAAATACCTATAAATTAAAATTATTAAATTTATACTTGGAAAACCCTTATGAAAACCACCGCTCCCTGCCCCCCCTCCCCGCCCTCTCCGACAATAGGCCCTAAATATCATTGTTACGTTTGACATTTTATCTGTGTTTTATCTCAAAATGGTTTCCAAGATGGTGTCAAACTAATCGGGGAAAACCTAATATATTCATCACTTTCCCTGTTAAACTGATACGATATCAATATTAAACAACTCTTAAATTATTTAAAGTAGTATTTCTATTATTATTATTATTGCTATTAAAGGCTTTGTAAATATACTATAGCATGTTCAACTAGAAGTATGTATTATTACGATTCAGGTAGGAAGGGTCCTATGGAAAAAACTTTTTTTCTGTCAGCAATGATAACATTTTACTATTTTATTTTTATCTTTATTATTTTATAGTTATTGGTGTGATCTATCAAAAGTGACAGCTGAAGGTCACATAACTTGAGGTATACATATTTGACAATTATTTTAGTAACTTAAATAAATGTAAAAAAATCCTTTCTATCTAAATTTGGCTTGATATATTTTTTGAAACAATGCTTACATTTAGATTACAATATGGATATTTGACGTTCAGTCTCTGAACCAGCTATTTATATATTGACACGCAAACTTACAAAACTTATTACAAAACAACTAATTTTTAGAGACGCCACAACTGCCATCCTCCTGGCCATCAATTCATCATTGTAAATGGTCAAAACCCAATTTCACTAATAGTCACATTTTGACTATACAGGGAAGCGAACCCAGAACCCCTAGATGATTAGGTAGGGTTGCGCTGGCCGATACAACGTATCAAACTAATTTATAATCAACATCCTAAACTAGCCAGATATTTTTGAAGAAAGATAATTTTCGCTTTCCAAATTTGAACATATTTTATCCAACCATTTCTACAGTTTTATCTTTCTCATCTAAAAAGAAAGTATTGTAAGCGCGAAATTTTTGGACCTTGATTTTATAATGAATATTTACATTATATATATCCCCGAACCCCCCAAAAAGTGGATTTTACTATGCTGATTGATCACATGTCTGTCAGGTCACAAATCTGAAACTGTTCGATGAATTTTGTTCAAACTTGATATTTTTATTTTTATTTGTTTTAATTTTTTGACTCGAGCCCTTAAATTAAGAGTAATTTAACTATAAATGATTTTTTGGATTAATTTTATTTTAATGGCTCTAGCGATTTTGTTTAAAATATATATCTGAAGAGTGTTTGACATGATAAATAAAACTGCAAATAATAAGCCTTCTTGTTTTTAGAGGAAAAAATTATTTTATTGATGACACCTTAAAAAAATTGCAAATAGTTTTAAAATGGCTTTATTAATTTGGTTCAAAATGGGTATCTAATAAGTGTTTTACAATATAAATAATTGTACATAATTTTTTTCTTTAAAATAACCATTAAAGCATTTTTAAATAAAAAAAATGGCTAAAGTTATTTTGATCAAAATTGGTATCTGCGGTTTTATTTTACATAATTAATAATAAAGCATGTCAAAATAAATTAATTTGAAAGTAGTTTCTGAAATTTTTTAGAAAATTTGAAATTTTTCCTAAAATGGCATTGGAAATTTAGTTCAAAATAGATATCTGAGAATTGTTTTTCATGAAAAATAAGAATGTCTTTATTTTTACAAATTAAAAATAATTTGAGATTTTTTTATAATAACTAATTTTTGATTATTTGAAATTTGTTAAAAGACCTAACGATTAGGTTTGAAATTTATATTTGAAGAGTATTTATTGTTATTAACAAGATGATGTGCATGTTTTCTGAATAAAACTTATTTAAGAGTAGTTACTGAAAACCTATTTTTGATCATTTTTATTCCAATCCATAATACAGTAAATGATTAATTTTGTGCGAATGTGCCGTACCATTTAGTTTGATTAAATTTATCACATTACAATAGGCATATTAAAATGGGTAAGCTAAACATTTTTTTCTTTTACTCGATAAGATAAAGTGATTGTAAAACTTCGAAGAGAAACTACCCAAGCTATTGCTATCAATCAAGCTGAAAGCCCTAAATGTTATATGTTTTAATCCGCAGATTAAAAATATATGGACAATCCGTGTCAAGGTATGATTTATAGTACAGTAAATATTCCTTTAGACGTAGGTATAAGGTTTATAGTGCGTTTAATGATTTATTATATTTGACAGTAATATACTGGTTGAGATAGTAAGAAATATCTAATTTGTAGGACCCAAATATCCCAACACAAATTCTCGGAAATAAATATATTATGTCTCACAAAATATATTAAATATCCAATAAAATACTTTTTATTGTTTTAATTGGGCACTTCATTCAAAGATAAAAAATCATTTAAGGAAAATCACCCTCAGTACACCGGCTGGGTTTAGAATTCTCACCTCCCCATCATCGACAAACCAGCCCCCGCCGATGTAGGTCATTCATACATAATTGAATTATTTTGTTTTAACTGTGAAATTTTTTATTTGTTTGGTTTTATGAGTCTTGTTTAGGTCAGTACTCAATATACATCGCATTTGATACATTTTAAAAGTTTGGAAAGAATGAATGGGTTGTATTTCACCATATTCAGAAAGCCTGAGTAACTTAATTCTCCTTTCTACTGAACAAATGCCAGTACAAATTTAACTATTCAACTCAGTTCGCCATAAAAACACACGTCCTTTCAATGTATCGTTATCATTTGTCTTCAACCTTCCGATTGGTTCGCTGCATCTTGGCTTGGAGTATGAAGATATTAAAGTATATAGTTACCTTTTGAATTGTTGGATAGGCTTGTTACTATGGTGATTCTAACTGCAGTAAGGTTGCTATACTTGTACACGTTACTAGATCTACTTTTATGTATTAATACGACTGTAGCTGACACTTTTGACAGATATTATCAATTCATATCAAATAAAAGCGATGATGTTTAAAAAAAAATTGTGTCTAGAGCCTCTAGGCATTTACTCCACCATAGGTTCCTAACTTAAATTAACTTATTAGCACCTCTTTACCCCCCACAACGTGCCTAGGGGCTGTGAAATCTAAGGTATTTGCTCCTTTATAGACTCCTAACTTTGCATCTTCCCTTAGCACCTTACTACCCCTCCACAACGTGACTAGGGGCTGTGAAATCTAAGGCATTTGCTCCTTTATAGACTCCTAACTTTGCATCACCCCTTAGCACCTTACTACCCCTCCACAACGTGACTAGGGGCTGTGAAATCTAAGGCATTTGCTCCTCTAGAGACTCCTACCTTTAATTCACCCCTTAGCAACTTCCTAACCCACAACGTGACTGTGAAATTCAAAGCATTTGCTCCTCTATAGACTCCTAACTTTAATTCACTCCGACAACGGGACGCTTCCTACTGCAATTCCTCAATATTATCATGAAGTGTCTATTGTTTGGGTTCCATGGGGCTGGCTACTGTTAGACTTGCTGGTACGCCGCAACTGAGTAGCTCAGCTCAGGTCACGTGCTGACACTAAGGTTACACCATAATTTTAACATTAGCTTTAAGGGCTGGATTGTCACATTTTGCGAAATATACATGAAATAAATTAACATGAATTAAATACAACTATGTCAAACCAGCCCAAACCTACAAGGGTTCTTAGAGGTATTCGAAATCACGTTACTCGACAAGGAATTGGGAGAGACCCTCTCACGGACCACTGGCGTTCGTTATCTCGCTTATCCGGGGAAGGCTTTGGAACGTTTGTGGGGTCCTTCTGGGACGATCATATAGTTCCCTAGTTTCTGGATGAGAGGATTCGTGGAAACCGGACTGCGCAACGTGGACTTAATGGAAACTAGGCTATATATCCCACCTGCTTGAAGATTTGTTACAAATTGAGCGTTCTAAATAGTACCAAGATTGCCACTATAAAAATTAATAACCCTAATAAAAATATGGTGGTCATAGGTTTAATTAATAATCTGGAAATTGAAAAATGACACTTGGACACGGGAATTGAATCCGGGACCTTTGGCTTATTACGCCAATGCTCTAACCACTGAGCTATCCAGGAATCGTCCTATGTCCAGGGTCATTCTTCACTAATATTTTAAGGCAAAGTCTATGATGGACGTGCGGAAATCGTCGGCTACAAAATATGTGTGATTTACTAAGATCACGAGCGATCAGATAATGCAGCCACCTTCGACTCGGTAGTTGGATTAATGCTGCCACTTGTACAATAATTATGATTGTAAGGGATTGCATAGTTAAGATTCAACTAGCCAAAGCTATTATTTATGCTTTTTAGTGAGGATTACTCCGTCCAACTACCTAGTCGAAGGTGGCTGCGCTATCTGATACTTCGTGATCCATCATAAACTCTGCCTTAAAATATGAGTGAAGAATGACACTGTGCACGGGACGATTCCTGGATAGCTCAATGGTTAGAGCATTGGCGTACTAAGCCAAAGGTCCCGGGTTAGTTTCCCGTGTCCAGGTATAATTTTTCAATTTTCAGAATATGATATCTATACGGAGTAATCCTCACTAAAAGTATAAATAATAGCTTTGGCTATTTGGAGTTTTAATTAGTACGTTTAACAACAAGGCTATTAACGACTTGATCTAAGGACTATAGATGGCTACACCTGCTACGGCGGCCGCATGGTCTAACGCGCTACTCTCGTGTTAGACTAGAATGCCAAAGACGGCAAGATTGGGGTTCGAGTTTCTGTCGGGTGCATTGAGGGTTGGTTTTCCCTACGTGGGATTCCACTCTCCCTCCACGCAAATGCAGGTGCACCTCATATGCATTAAACCTCCCTAATACCTAACACATTAGTGTAGCTAGTACATAGATTCCAACCCGAAAGGGTAATAAGACGCGGTGCTAAAAAGATGTATGGCTAAGGCTAAAGATGCTACTGCATTAGCATACTTATAGGGTAGAATATTAAACCACAGTGTACCCGAACGAGATTCGATCCTTGACCTTCTTTTCATTGATAATTAAGTATTTTGAGAGTCTAACGCGTTAACCCATGGAAGAGGGTGGTAGACATATCAAAAATTAATTTATCGCTGGTAGAAACACTATTGATAAAAATATTTGATTACTTATGTTATTTTAACTGTATATAATATTTTAATCTCTGAATTTTCTAAAACTTTTTCAACTTACTATTTTTAAATATATCCTATTTGTCAATCCTTACATTATTTTCTGACTACTATTTAAAGTTTTATTTATTACTATCCAAATTCAAAACAAATTTATTTTCAAGTTTTATCTTATATAACTCCCCTTATCTTCAAATTTTAGAAGGTTTTCCAAAATACAAAATTTATAGTAAACATTAAGATCAAATCCATACCGATAAATAACAGATAACATATATTAATACTTGAGTGTTTGATTTCTCTAGACCCTTTCAAGACTCGATCTCCGGTTAATGTACAATTTTGTAGCAAGAGCCTTTTAGAAAATACATACTTATATTTTAGATTTAGGTGTTGATGTTATTTATAAAAAGTCTCATCTGCAGATCACATTACTTGACAATTGAATGCGTTAAAATAGGTAGAGCTATTAAATGCTTTAGCTGTCAGATAAGACCCTAATTAAAAAAACAAAACACCAACTGTATATCCTAAGTTAGTTATTCTTATCCGGCCAGCATATATTTTCTAATTTATACAGGATGTCATTTAATAAATATAATATTATTAATGGTAAACAGATACACTTTTAGACGTCAAAACATACAAATAAAATAACTACTGCAATTGAAATGATTTAGTGAGAGACACAGTGATACTATAGTTGGAGAAGTGAGTAATAATTTAATGATTGTCTTGTTCGGCCTTTACACTGCGGTGGTGGTCTAATCATTGGAAGATAAATCAGACGGTAGGGAACCTGAGAACATCATTATTAATAGAAACAGCGGGACCACACAATGAAGACATAAATTACAGCCGTCTTAAGTTGTGTCCAGAGGGGGTGATTTGTAGACCCCTTGTCAACGTGGTATGCTCTGTTCGTGTTACGTTGATACGCCCTCCCCCCCATTTTGAAACAGTAGCGCGTGGATTAGACACAAACCAGAGTCAATTTTTTTTTCGAAATAACTTTTTTTCTCCATTTATAAACATTACTAAAACTATTTTTATATATTCATAAGTCAAGCTGTGTGATATAGTGGTCACTGTTGATTAGAAATAACACTTAATAGTAACCCGCTTCGATGGCCGCGTGGTCTAAGTCTAACACGCAACTTTCGTGCAGAACTAGACTGCCGAAGAAGGGAAGATCGGAGTTCGATACCGGTCGGGTGCATTGAGGGTGGGTTTTCCACTCTCCCTCCATACAAATGCGGGTGAATTTCCTCTAATTAAGCCTTCCTAATCCCTAACCCATTAGTGTAATTAGTACATAGGCGTATAATCCGAATAGGTAGTTAAACGTAGCGCTAAAAAGAACTTTAATAGTAAAATAAAAACTCATCAATGTTTACCATAACAAAAATGTAAAAGTTTATTATAATCCTACTTAAGTTTTTAAGTGTGTCGCAGTATCACTGATTGATGCAGGGGTAGCTCAAGCTGTCCCGCAGGACATTAGTTATCTATCTCAAAGCCAATTAGCGGATAATCTAGTTTACAAGATTGCACTTGAACTAGAAAATTGATCTAAATGCGGTTCTCTACATTCTCCAATTGAAGATTTCTGCACGTCCATCATAACCTTTTTGATTTTTCCGTGGTTTTATAAAAATCCACATTTGCTGTGTTTTAGAAACGCTTCTTCACAACGCAACCCATTTACTCTGCGTGTCGGATTGAACACGCCGGTGGGCCGTAGTTTGTCCATCCCTGCTGTAGACTTAACAAATCTGGAATTTACCGCCCGGGCTATGCGTGATAATCGTGTAACCAACTACTAAACTAATTCTATCAGGGACAATTTACTAGTGCTCACCTTTTTAGTTGGTTTATTTAACGTGCACTTTCTAAATACACAAACATGTTTTCGGAACATTAATTGCAAATTAACTTTACATTAAATATTTTTATCAGCACTCTCTGGTATCGAACCTGTGTTCTCCAGACTTGTGGCTGACCAATGTACACACTAAACCACGGGGATGAGCATGAACCCTTATTTTTCTAAGCCTCTACCCGTACGGCCTGAGAAGTGACCAACGGTGTTAGACCCGTTATACACAGGGTCGCTGTTGACGGTAAGGTAAAGGTTCGAATCTCGGCTAGTTTCCCTTAGGCTGATTTTACAAACGTGATTCATCATTGTTATTTTGCTATCCTATTCCTACGCGAATGTGGGTGCGCTTCCTCTAAGCTACTCTCCTCATCCGTACCTTTTTATAAACAGTCATTAATGACCCGTTTACATATTTTTTTAAATCTTCACGTCTTAACACAAGGAGTATTATATTAACTGCTTAATATAAGGGGTATAACGTTAATTTAGGATAAATGTATCCGCATTAGTGTATAAAAGGGATGAAAAATTCACTGTGATCGATCACGTGTCAAAAACTATTCCTTCTGCATCCGGTCGAGAATCGAACCTCTAGCTCCTCTTCCCCGGAAATCGTATGTATCGCGAGAGTGACGTCTTAGAGCAGGGGCTAGCAACCTTTTTTGGACCCCGATAAACTTAACTCATCAAAAGTCTCTCAATCACCCATAGTTTTTCCATTATACGTTGCTTTTCTTTTTTGTCTTTACATCTTAGATCTATTCCTTTAAATCAAACTTCCTAAAATGCGTGTACATACACTCTTCTGAAAATAAAATAAAAATATAATATATTAGGTTTAAATGTAAATTTTTATTTAATTTTCTTACATTACCGGTTATTACCGATCAAGGTAATTTTTACTTGATATCTTTGCGACTCAAAGATCAACTGTTATTGACGATGTAGCTTTCTTATACAATCGATTGAAAATTCCCGTGAGATCGACCGATCGATTTGCGATCGAACAGCTGCCGACCCTTGTCCTATACCTTACGACCAACGGTGAGGGTAACCCGTGTGTTAATTATATATATATATATATATATATATATATATGCCTATATTTGCCTCTGTTGGCGACGGTGATTCGTGAACGGATTTAATCTTCAACTCTTTCTCAGCCGCTTCAGTGGCCGAAGACCGTGGGTGATTTTCCTAAGGGGTTTTCACTCTACTTCCACGCAAATGCGGTTAGATTACCTATAAAAGTTCCCTTTCTCATACCTATCCCCTTAAAGTAATTATCACAAATGCGTATGAACGGAACAGGTAGTAAGATGCGGTGATGAAAAACCCAACTCTTTCGCCTCCTCGTGAACCAGGCTGTACTAGATACTGTCGTGATGTCTTCAAGTGGTACAGTGGGGTCCTCCATGTGGGGTCCTTGTTTGTTATTGTTCCTTCCCCCCCCCCTTCCCCCAGGACTCGAAGCCATCTGGTTCACATCTGCGCCCGTATTGTCCTTCCAAAGTATAATAGACGCTCTGACTCTTTTTGAAACAATACCACACTAAAAACCACCTATAAGGGAACTGCAGGTCTTACGGAGAAAAGGTTCTTTCTGAGCGCTCTCTCGGTTAACTGTTGCCAAATCAAATATCCTCGCTTTCAGCTCTGTCTGAAGGTGGTGTGCTGGGGTAAGAAGGAGCTGCTGGCAACATCTTTGAGCCAACGTTGCGAAATTTGTCTTATAGTTAAGGGAAGATTGACCACAACAAGTAAACAAAAAAATGACAACGCTTTTTCCCATGCAGTCCTCTCTAAGATGATATCCAGTATAGTGTCGTCGTTTCCGTAAAGGGGGGCTAGGAGTGGGGGAGACAGAGTACAACTCATTTTCTATGGCCCGTGTATGAGACAAGTTATGTCGAAATATTACTTTGTGAACTTAAAAAAAAAGGAGGGGCTGACATTTTTGTGTTACTATAGTTCCCTAAGAATCGTATCAAATCATTTAAACCTATAAAATAACTAAAAATCTAACACTAGGCCAAGCTAAATATTTTAGGGGTGCTTTAAATATTTATACTTTTATATTTTATTGTCACCGCGTCTCACTAAGCTGGTTAATATGCACTAATTACGCTAATGTGCAAGGGGTGAAGAAGGTTGAATTTTAGCTGAAGTATAGACACATTTGTGTGGAGGAAGATTGGAAAAACCATTTAGGAAAAAATAACTTTCAGTACACTTGACCAGGATTTGAACCCTGATCCTCTTGTCGTAAATGTTTATATCTATATACCTTTTAACGTTGATGTATTAAGCTTTGTCTTGAAATTCAGTCTATGGATTCAACAAATCTTTAGTTGTTTGGATTTAATATATTTTAGATTTACTACATTATTTTTACCTAAGGTGAGATTAGCTTGAGATACTTTTGTTTATTTTAGTAATTTTTCCCTCCCTGGTGGTGGCGCGTTGACTAAACGCCAATCTCGTCTAGTCCTGTCTGCAACTGACTAGGAGATCGGGGTTCAAATCCCGTCCTGGGGTAATGAGTTTTTTTTACCTAATTATCTTTCCACACTCCCTTCACGAAAATGCGAATACATTTCCATTTGAATTCAACCTTCCTGATACAATTTGCCTTGTCAAGTGCGGATGGCTCGGGAGGGTATTAAGACATGGTGTATTTAAAAAACAAAACAAATGTTAAAAAGGGCGTGTGTCTTGTCTATACCCAGGAACGTGTGTGTTCTGTCATCATCACATTGAAAGCTCCTCGTCTATTGTACCCTCATGATTGACACGCATCATACGCTCTGTGATGTTCACTCTACACGCGCGCATTCCTTAGAATGTCGCATCGCATCATTGTACTTATTCTCCGGGGAGGGAGCAGCCATAGACACATAGTAGAACACTTCTAGTCTGGCTGCTTTCCAAGTCGAGCTACATCTCCGTATTACTTTATTATCTTTGGGGAAAATATCATAGACGTTTATATGTTGCGTTACGTTGTCGGAAATATTTCAACTATAAATTGACGGGAGCAGGCAAAGTGATAGACAACAAAGTGGTAGACAGCAAACTGCTAGACACGAAGAAACGACACGGACCAAGTGATCGACACGAGCTGGACCATGTTATACCGGTAGACAAAATGAAAACAATTATTTGGAAGGCTGGGTGGGTCAAGTGGCCGACACGACTTGGACCAACTGCTAGACAAGTTCATGTATAGGAGTACAAAGTGATAGACAACCAAGCGGTCGACACGAGAGGACCAACTGCTCGACAAACTTTGTTATCATCCAGTTAAGAGTGGGCTAAGTGACAGAACAGTTAATTCAAATCCTAAATAACACTGTTTGCTAGGTCTAAGTATTGTCTGACATCCTAAATAACACTATGCTAGGTGTAGGTATTGTTTGCCCTCCTAAATAACACTATGCTAGGTGTAAGTAGTTTGACCTCCTTAATAACACTATGCTAGGTCAAATTTAATTTTTTTTCCGTGCTCTAAGGTAAATTTTATAATGATTTTGGAAATATTTCAAGCTATTACCCCCTCCCTTAGCCCTGTACTGTTCTAAAATCCCCATTTATAAATTTCAACACCTAATTTGTTATAAGATATGGTTCGTTTACACCCTGCCAAAGTTAAATTTTCAATCACACCAAAATTGATGGTTCTACATTAGCTGTATTAATTTCGAGTTATTTTATTTACCAAGATATTCTAACCCCCGTTTCACCCCTTTGGGGGTTGAATTTCGCATAGACCCTTCTTATCGGATGCCTACAAACTGAAACGAACCTTTCTGCCGAATTTAAATATTCTAGCTCCAGGAGTTCGGGAGAGACAGTGATGATTCATTGAGTCAGGGCGTTCGTCTTTCTATATTTAATTTACTACATTACTCTCGTTTTGAATTAATTTAATAAATAAATTAATTAAATACCAAACACTTAAACGCGTTTCAAAATAAAACTGATAACTTATTTTTCACATCTATAACTATTGCTTATGTTTTAGAAATTCCAATAACAGGGATGTTAATTTTTTTCACGTTTTTTATTGTGGGTTTGATTTAACAACAATATAGGCTGTACAGTCTAAACTTGCTTGTCGGCACAAATGAGATTCTTCAGGTTCGTTAACTGCAACATGAAGTTAGCAGCCAGCCCACAACGTTTCTTGGTATCCAAACGAAAACTATGGCGGTACAAATTATGCGAATAGGATATTCTTGTGGCTAAAATTCAGCACTAAATATTTCCTCAAGTTTCCGAATCTGTGTCATTCTGGGTGCTTCCAACTTCATGGACCTGGAATCTTCAAAACGTTTAGTTGCCAAGCCTGTTCGTTCATTTGTCTCTTGACCTACGCTTTCCTATATCTCAGCGCTTCCTTACGTCATCGCCCAATATTTACGTCTCCACGATAATGCGCCTAATGTATTAGTGTGCTTCATTAAACTATATTAAGAGCGTTCATCGGCTTGCGCGACATTTGGAAGTAAAAGGGAAAATATAGACCTACGATTACGACTTATGAGTCAAAAATGTGTGCAGTGAATTCTTATTTGAATGATTACTCGGAATTTTCCTTCGTGAGATGGGGAACAAAGCGACAAAGTTTTTGGTTAATAACGACACTATGTCCCTATTATGACAGAAATAAGTTTTGTGAACCGTGCTTATCTGTTAATCCATTCTAAAATGATCTAAAATGGTATTTTCAATGCAGTTTTTATCTAAATATAATGCAATACTCCAACAATGTTCAGTATTAGGAACTTCTATTAACTCTCTCTCTTCATCATTGTTTAATCAGAAGTGATTCACATGCCATAGTGTTGGTGTAAATATACGATTTCTAACCGACTGTATCACAAAGTTGATTGGAATGTGATGCACACTCTTAAGCGCTTGTCTCGCCAGTTGATTGTTTGTTATTTTAAAGAAGATCAGCTATACCAGCCCTCCATTAATTATCTAGTCTAAAAAATAAACTGTAAATTCAGTTATTGATATTATACTAGGTCCAGAATAGTTAACCAACTAGATTCAAAATAGGCTACCAACTAGACCCAGAATAGGTTACTAACTAGACCTAGAATAGGTTACCGACTAAATCCAAAATAGGTTATCGACTATCTCCAGAAACTATTGGTTTGATAAAAATATTTTTTATAATAAACAGTACTACAACTTTACAATAATAAATTATTTCGTATTTCATATAGTTGCGGAGAAATAATGAAAATTGGAAAAATTTCCTTCATGTAAAGTACTCTCAAATGTAATTTTCTTGAGACAATGAGAACTTCCTTCTTGTTTGTCGTAATAAACAGTGTCTAGATATAAAATGTAATCAAAATCGTTAAAGCGAATTTCGAGAACATCGATTTTTTTCTCTTTTTGTTCTTTAGTAAACTACCCTTAAATTTAGGGTTGTACATCTAATTCCAAAAATCGCTAGGGAGAACCTTATAAACACCTCACATACAAAGTTATAGCCCAATCTCTAAACTAATTTTGTCTCTAGTCCGAGGTACAGACAGACAGACAGACAAACGGCATCGTGAAAACCACTTTTTACTTTCTCTCAACACCTCCGAGAGAAAGTATTGATCGTCAAAAAAAATCGAACCTAATATTTTGATGAATGTCGACGTTTCATGACTCCTTGAAACAAAAAAAAGTGGTTTTCGCAATGTCGTCTGTCTGTTTATTTGTTTGTCTGTCCGTCTGTCCGTACCTCACACAGCAGCTTTAAAAGGTTAGCAAAGTTTCTTGACTCATCAAAGTGCACACGAAGTGCGAGTCCTTGACGACCAGAAACTTTAGGGATTACAATATCTTACCAAAGCTATCCTCTTTACTTCCATCTATGTTTTCCTAGCATTGGGAAGTTAGCATGAAACACTCACGACAGCTTGTATGGACTCCATCTTTAAGATATACTCTCGGAGGCATTCCGATCTAACATGTTTTTGTAATTTTGCAAGTGATTTTTTGTTTTTTCAAATTTTGAAAGTTTCATTCATTGAAAGCCAATTCTAATTTTGATAAGAAAGTAATTCATTTTTGATTTAATGCTTATTTTTAAATCTTACAGAAAACTTTTTTTCATATTCCAACCATGGGTAAGTTTTCACCCAGTGATTCTGGAAATTTATTTTATTCCCATATTCTTGTCCTTCAGTAGTGTATGGTTGAGAAGGAGGCCTATCAACTTCTTCCGATATACATGTCCGTGCAGGAGGTTTGCTTTGTGCCTGTAAAGTTGTTTTCGGATTCACTGATGAATGCACTTTACCACTTTCACTTGATGTTTTTTGTTTTTTAACATAAATTTATCCATTTTGGTATTTTTTACGTATTCATTAACAAATGTTTCTGAATCCCGTACGTTTACATACAGAAATCACTGCATTATTCTTTGAAATATATCACAATATAATACAATAAGTCACTCAAAATCCATTAACGAGCAAATCGATAAAGTATAAACAAATAAACTTTTGCAAGTTGATATTAAACTGAACTTAGCTAGCGCTAGCAGAATACTCTGGTATAATAGATATAGCTATGTTCTATCTTAAATCGATTTTGGTTTGGTTTTATAGAAACATTCTGTTTTATTTATTCATTTATTTACCTTTAGTTAAGTCTATATTTATTGTACTTCTATCCCTCTCTTGGGGGAGGGGGGAACGTACCGCCTAGAATATATATATATATATATATAAGGGGAGCCAATTGGTTCAACCTCCTTAAAGTTGGCGCCTATGGATGCATATACAAAATACGTATAGAAACACATTCCCAAAATATAAAAATTAGATTAAAAGCTATAATATAATTTTCCTTTTAATATGATCATTGAAATATCTAAAAAAATCAACTTTTTCAATCTCGAATGCCTAACCCAATTCACAACTATTGACTTACGGACAAACTGGCGCCATTATTTTCGTTATGGCATCTTATGACAGTCTCATCGTATCTGGCGGGGTAAATATGTTCAGACAGTCCGTTACTGGCCGCCTAATCATTGTGTCCTTGAACCACATGCCCACATATCAAATCTCTCAAATTAGTCATCATTTACTTTGTAAGTTTTCTTGGGCCATATTTTTTAAACAATTAAATCGTGCTTCCTTTTTTTAAATAGATACAGCTCTAATAGTGAATTTAAGGCTCCTGCCTTTTCTTACACTCAACCAAAATTGACTATTAAATGGGCTGAGATTGCAACTAAATAGTTGATATACATAAACAAATACAACTTATATGATATAAAAAGAACTGGAGCTAAATAAAGATATGTGACGAAACATTGAAATAGAGTAAAAAGAAACAAGATATTTTTTTTAATTAAGAGGGTGAATTACCCTACAGAAAATACTAGTCGTCAATTAAAATTTAAATAGAAAGCAATACAGTAAATTTGTAATCAGATAAAATTTAAAAAAATAATTATTTTAATACACTTTTGATATAAAACACAATGTGCAGTATTCGAATTACACACATACATTTTATATTATATTGATACAAACATAATTCAAATGATTAATTGAGTGTAGTGAAAAAAATCTTTCTTACGTATTTGATTGACATGTTTGGACCATGTGAGGTTCTCATTTGTATGCAAATCGAGATTATTAACTAAATATATTTTAAAATTTAGTAAAATTTGAGTTAGTAAGTTTCCCAAAAAAAGAACTTTTAGAGTATAAGTATAATAAATAAATGTAGAATAGAGCCAAATATGAAAAATAAATGTCCCTAACTTATCTTATTTTATTTTTATAACTTTCAAAAATGACAGTTATAAGATGCAAGACTTGTCGTATGATTACATGAAATGATCGTAAAAAAAATTTCCCTATGATGATTTGACTATAAATAATATCAATTTAATAAATGGATCGATGCGTATAACCTGAACAGGTAGTATGATGTGTGATAAAAAAATATATTTTATTAACGAGCTAAAATACTCTTAACCTAAAATAACAAGAGTAAATGTAAGGAAATGCACCTATCGTTCACCTGAAGAACGAATGATATTCCACATTTTACCCGATCTATGCTTAAACTTACCAGACACGATATATGTTATGCGTCAAACATAGGTGACATTTTATTATTTGGATTTTAAGGATATTTTCTATCAAAAGTGGCAGCTGCAGATCACATGGTATGACGTATGAATATGTTAACATAATTCTAGTAACTTTTATATGTGTCAAATAAGGTTCTTATTATTAATAATTTAACTGTAGCTTGGGGTTGTAGGGATGTCGAGAAGAGAAAGTTGAGCTGAACTCAAGAGAACAGCTCGGTTTTAATTATTTCTCGCGATCACTTTGTTTTGGTAATCAAGATTGGCCGAAAAATCATGATAGTTTACATGTTACGCCGCCTTCTAGTATTGTATGGTTAGCTTTTAATATATATATATATATATAGTCTGTCCCATCAACACCATTTTCCTGCCTGCATACGGGCACAAACCTAACATATTGTTTTAAAATTACAGATTTGAAAATTGACAAAACTTATTTAGTTTTACCTACCACCCATCCATCACACATGATGTAATTCACCATACCACCCCCTTAGGGCTCGATACGTTCCACGTGGTCTGGTAAACACCACCCATCCATCACACATGATGTCATTCACCATACCATCCCCCTAGGACTCGATATGTGCCACGTGGTCTGGTAAACACCACCCATCCATCACACACGATGTCATTCACCATACCATCCCCCTAGGACTCGATATGTGCCACGTGGTCTGGTAAACACCACCCATCCATCACACATGCACACGTGATGTAATTCACCATACCATCCCCCTAGGACTCGATATGTGCCACGTGGTCTGGTAAACACCACCTATCCATCACACATGATGTCATTCACCATACCATCCCCCTAGGACTCGATATATGCCACGTGGTCTGGTAAACACCACCCATCCATCACACATGCACACGTGATGTAATTCACCATACCATCCCCCTAGGACTCGATATGTGCCACGTGGTCTGGTAAACACCACCCATCCATCACACACAATGTCATTCACCATACCATCCCCCTAGGACTCGATATATGCCACGTGGTTTGGTAAACACCACCCATCCATCACACATGATGCCATTCACCATACCATCCCCCTAGGACTCGATATGTGCCACGTGGTCTGGTAAACACCACCCATCCATCACACCTGATGTAATTCACCATACCATACACCTAGGACTCGATATGTGCCACGTGTTCTGGTAAACACCACCCATCCATCACACATGATGCCATTCACCATACCATCCCCCTAGTACTCGATATGTGCCACGTGGTCTAGTAAACCCCACCCATCCATCACACATGCACACGTGATGTAATTCACCATACCATCCATCCCCTTATGACACGATACGTGCCACGTGGTCTAGTAAAGGTTGCCAGCATGACGGAATGAAATATCACTAGAGATAATTACATCCTTATTACTTTACTGACAGTTCCAACAGTTAGTTCTAGTTCAAGTCTGGGTATCGGGTTGGTGTGGACCCGAGGCGTGATGGAATGTTTGAGATGTCATGAGGAAGAGAACTTTATCTGTCATTTACAAAAGCTACATACTAAATCTACTTTCACATATTCACACAACAAGTCATGGGATTAGCAGCTGTCACTTGTTATGGGTAGCAACAAAACCCATAAAATAATTTGAGTAATATAGTAAAATGTTTTCAATGTTTACAGCAAAACAAGTTTGAATTTTCTGAAACGTTCTTACAATCTAAATTCCACAATAAAAGCGCCATTGTCCCCAGTATAAAAATTATTGGCATGGATGGTCTTTACCTGTTTCTCAGGATATATTTTGTGGAGAAGAAAATGAAATTTACTGAAATATAACTCTTATTGCAGTCTGCAAAACTCAAATTTTACAATTATAGGTATAACTTGCTATGCGAAGGGACGAATCACTAACAAGCTGTAGTTCGCGAACTATTAAACGCTTGAACTAGACAAATTAACTGCTAATTTCATTGAAATGAATCAATTTGAACTATTCCTAACAGTGAATAGTTCTGCCCGGCTCTAAGTTGTTCTACTTTGCCACTAGATAACAGGGACGAAATATACGTTGCTTAAATTACTTAAGGCTTTTCCCCCATCATTTTCGACCCCCCTCTCCTTTCTATCATATGTAATTTTTTACGATTTGTTAATTATATTATTTAACTATCTTAGGCATAAGGATTGGTAAAAAAAGCTAGGGATATGAAATTTTAGAATACTTAAAATGCAGTAAGTAAATGAAATATAAGTGAAATTTTATAGTTAGTATATTTATTTTGTGATAAAAAAGGGTTGATTAAATTTTGTATCCTATAAACGTTAGTAAAAACACTCTTAAAGATGGAGTTAGACCCACCCCACCCCTCGAAAGGAAACGTAATAAAATACTAAACCCCCCTTCTTCCCTCAAAAACTCTTACGTCATTTAAGGATGGCCCCAAATGTGAAGGAGCCTGGTAGGATTTCTTGCTGAATTTGTAAAAATAAAATAATGGTATGGGGTGGGCTTTGAACACAAGGCTTGCAAACGGCGTTGCATACAGTAAAGTCGCTCAAATTACCATGAGATTGTTGACGTAACACGATGATGATAGTTGATGACTGATGGGCGGAAAAAGGATGCGTGGCAGTTGAGCCAATGAGATGCCGCCTACCAGGGAGGGGTCTTGCGGGGGATGCCGGGTAATGAAAACAGCTGCAAACTAAAACAGTTGACAGTCGTGGCGGGAGTTTGTTAGTTAGCTCGGAAAGTTTTGCTGTGTTTTTCATGTTTTTTCCCCCTTTTTCTCATTCGCTTGACAGTCGCAATGTTTCGTGTGAACGGTTTGGGTGGGTGCTGCAATGTGTTTCTGTGCAACTGCTAAGGAGTTGAATCTGTGCGTGTGTGTACTGCTTCTAGTGGCTTCGGCTTTCTTGGAGACTTAACTGGTACGTGTTGCGATATTATAATTGCTATCTATATCAAACACATGTTTTAATAAACTGGGGGCTTACGACAAATTAAAGTTGAAAAAAATCTTGACTCCCAGAAAGTTAAGGAAACCCAAGTTTTTTTAGGCAGCTATCCCCTAACCCAAATATATAATTTCTTAATGTGTGTGTGTGTCTTTCCACGCCTTCAAGAAGTCCCTGGCTAACCAAAAAGCTTAAACTTTGTACACTTATATAGATCAAGAGACAGAACCAAACAAAACTGGATTTTCAATTATTATTTTTTTCTTTCCGATTGAATTTTTCTAAAAACTTTTCATTAATTAAAAGAACGGAGTGAGGATTTGGCGTTTTTCAGCTTAAACTAAGATGATAATTGGCATCATAACTATTCAAGCTTAATTCGCCTGTTGCCGACAGGTTTATATAATGCTTCTGGCTATACTCCGTTAACGGTAGGAATTACTTTCTGAAAGGTATTTTTTCCTACCAATATCCTACTATATAATATATTTCTGGTATGGAAAAAGGCCTTCCACAAAACAATTCCTACGCTGAACAGACTTTACCAAAATCCTACTGCAATTTTATGATATCATTGATAATATAGGAGTAATCTTATGTTCATTAGTTAACTCTATTGCTGACACCCTACATTAGTGCATCTTCCTATTGAATAAAGGCTCCCATCTTGGATTCCCGGCACAGCCGTAAAGTGGGTTTTTGGTAAAATTGGAATATCACTTTTTATTGTGATTGATTGATTGTCGGTGAACTGGATTCTGTGTTTGGGGTTGATTTATAAACTGACAATCAAAAACCCGGTACATATGACACAATTTACTGTAGAAAAAATATAATATCTTGGTCAAATCTATTGAACACAAGTTTTACCTCAATACATTAACCTGCTTCAATGGCTGCATGGTCTAAACCCAAAGGCGCCAACAGGCCGATAACAGGGAGATAGGGGTTCAAATCCGTGTAAGTGATTTTTCCTAAATGATTTCCCACTCTACCTCCAAGAAAATGCAGGTACACCTCCTCTAAATTCAACCTTACTTATATCTAACACATTAGCTTAATTAGTACATATGCGTTTAACCTGAACAAGTAGGGAGTGGGATACAGCGATAAAAATAAATAGTAAAATTACTTGGCAGATAAAGATTGGATACAATATTTTTAACAGTTTGATAACTTCTTTGTTACATAATGAGGAACTTCATAGTGTTTATGCATCCCCAAACATCTTAATGATAATCAAGACCTAGTCTGACGTGGGGTGGTCATGTGGCACGTTAACTAAAAATACGTTGATATAAACTGTACCTTGAAATCGATACTTTTCTAGCGAATTGAAGTTATACTACTATATTATTACTACTTCAAATAATAATTGGCCTATACTAGTAGTTCTGTGAACAATAGACATCGCTTCCTTCATTTTCTTGTATTTAATACCGTCTTAAGATTTATATTTGGATTTCGAGTTAATATTTTTCTTTGCTGATCAAACTAGACAGAAAACAAATTATTAATATACGGTCTTTAATAGTACAGTTTGATTTTAATAGGAAGCCCACAGCCCACAATGGCGCAAATGAAAATATTACAAAAGTGTATTTATATACTTAGTATATTTAATTAATTATGTAAATATAAACTATACGGTAACACATAAGGAAGTATTATTGGAAGCTTTTAATAACCTTTTAATTAATAAATTAATCAAATAAAATATATTTATAGAATGCCTAATTATAGAGACTTTCAATCAATGTTGGTGGTTGAAAATATGCCTCCTACAAGACTCATAGCCTACATTATATTCTTGGGGAGTAACAGTTGTCCACGTGATTTAATACATCAATCTATCAATATAGATAAAAATAAATAGAATTAAAAAAAGTTGTTCGGTCCATCCAAGCTCAAAGAATGTTTCTGCCAAATTTCGTTAAAAATTGATCCATGTATTCGGCAGTAATCGTGATTCAGACAGTCGAAATGCCATGCAATTGAGTTAAAACAGGACCAAGCTTCGCCCGGTTAGTAATAATAATAAAAGTAATATTATATTTTTATTTTAAAAATATAGTTTAAAATCAGTCTGTAGCGGCACTGCTAAATTAAACGTTTAAATCCCAGTTAGGGACTTCAAACTTGAATGAGGATTGAACCCAAATCATCTTGGTCAAAAATTTCAGTGAACGCCACAGGTTCTTTGTTTTATTTATTCTTCTTTACACAGTTTAGAATTAAATATTATTAAATTTTATCTGAACAAAAATTTAAGTTTTTAGTAATACACTTATAAATAAGGAGTTGGAAATTAGTGTTAATGACCTTTCTTGATGGATGGAATTGATGGTTGCGTTTGTGACACGCACAAAACAACAAGAAGTCTCTTTAAATATGTTCCTTGTGTCATGAGGGCAACTGACGGAAGATGTTGGATCGTTTGCCGCTTCTGTTCCCTTTTTTAACCCAAATATTTACTTCTCTATGGGCTCACAAGAGGACTTTCATGTAAACGACGGTTTTGGAACTCGGGGCGTTTTACCGGCCCTATTTCTGAGACTGTAATGTGTGTGATACGTGTGTGGTGTGACGGGGAAAAGGGGAGGATATTTAATTATGTTCGATCCTGCGACTAGTCAACGCGACCAATAAGATACAGAGAGGTATATATTCACATCTTACTGCGATTAAACTCTCAATTAATGCGCCGTACACATGGGGGATATTTTCATACTTAATTCAAAAGATAAACTTGTATTTAAATAATGATGGCAACTATCACGAATTAACCAGAGAATTAGCTACCACGGAATATGCAATACTTTTTTTTCGTAATTGTTTTGTGGGTAGATATTGCAACGAACGAAAATATAATTATTTTCAAAAAAGCTTTTAGTATGTGTACAAATTATGTATAGGCTCTATATATATAGACCTATGTATAATATATATTCAAACAATCCGTTCTAATCGTTTTTAAATATGATTATTTTTAGATACATTTAATTATTTTTGTTAGCATCGCGTCTTATTACCTGTTCAGGTTATACAATAATGCACTAATTACGCTAATAACTTAAGGGATGAAGAAGGATACATTTAGAGGAAGTGTATCCAAATTTGCATAGAGGGAGAGGGGTAAACCATTTTGGAAAAACACACCCTTAGTACCCGAGATTCGAAACTTAATCTCCCCGTCATCGACATTATAGTTTACTGCTAGAGTAACGCCTTAGATCATGCGACCACCGAAGCGAGTAACTTTTTTTTAGTAGCACATCTTACTACCCGTTCGGGTTATACGCACCAAATATTTTGTTGCTAATGTTAGCTATTTCATTATGTTTGACTTAGTAGTTGGTCATTCCCACGGTAATAGCTTACTTGTACTTATGAAATAGCATGTAAACATCGCTCGTATTTATGGAACTTGCGAGATACGACGTACTATAACCGATTACTCGCAACTCGACCCAAACTCTCCTTCTCTTTGGACACTAAGCCAAAGGTCCCGGGCTTGATTCCTGAGTCAAGCTGTCATTTTTAAAATTATATTTAAATAAAATGCTATCAATAGGTAATGAAAACGTGCCCTAATTGTTATGTGTGCGCAAGTGTGCCTAATTATTTTTAAGGGATTTAAGGCTATATCTTAAGCCATATGGATTGAAAAGTATTTTATTCATAATGTGATTTCCCACCCTCTCTCTAAGGAAAATATTATTAGGTTTTCTGTCTCACTACATTTCCAATACCTTTGTCAATTAATTTAGGCCACCAATGTTCTCTGTCCTCTGCGTCCTCCTTCAGCTCTCAGAATTTTCTTCTTGCCTTCAAGTCATCAAATACTTGAATCTTCCTTCTTCCTAAACTCCTCCTTCCCTTAATCTTTCCTTCTATGACTTCGTGCAGAAGACAATTCCTTTTATGGATGTGCCCGAATATAACTGTTCGTATTATGAAGCGCTTTTTAATTACACAGACTAATATAAAATAACGTAACTTGATAGGTTGTATCAGCTGACCCCACTTCCAGAACTGTATCTCTCATCTCTCAAATAGTCCGGCAGACATATCTTGTTGAGGAAGGCTGACCCCACTTCCAGAACTGTATCTCTCATCTCTCAAATAGTCCGGCAGACATATCTTGTTGAGGAAGGCTGTCTTCAGCAGCACGTGTCAAAACACCGCTACTCCCCTTGCCGCTCAGTCGGTGGAGAATTGAGTGGTGTGCGTGTGCTAAATTTGGAGAACTCCACCACCGACAATTACGTGAGGGAGGGGCGGGAGGGTGGTTTCCGGTACATCCGTTCTCCCCTTCCCGGCATTTCTTCCCTCTTCCTACTACAACAAATAGTTTTTTTTTAAGCAGATGCATCTTGAAATAAAAAATTCATCTCGATGACTGATTCACTTAATATTTCATTCTAAAGTTAGGAACTAGCATCATGCAGTTCATTAAGATGCGTGAAAACATACATGTCATTAATATATATGAATCCATGCATTTCATTATCATGTATGAAAACATTAATTTCATTCATGTCATGTGTGTAAACATTTTAAAGTACATTTCTATTTATTTTAGGTATTTACGTGCACTTTCTGAACCGACTAATTGATTATATCAGTAAACGAAAATTTCTCTGAACGACAATGAAAGGCTCTACTAATTTTGCCAGTAATTCACATACCTACTAGGGTTCTTTTACATGCCATAATTGACATGGGATGGATGGTTTTACTTCCCCTCCGAAGGAAGATGTGCTATGGATTTTTCTCACTCAAGAAAAATACGTCGTTCCCGGCTGGATTTGAACCCAAGAAGGCCGGATCCTACGGCGAGCACTTTACCCCAAGATAACCGAGGTTAAAGTATCGTTATCCTACAAGATATTTACAACACATGTGTATATATTACACTTTTTGACACAAATTAATACAATAACAAGGTAATGAGGCGTCCAATTTATGGCAAATGCACCCGCATTATTTTGTCTGAAGAGAAGCTCATATTATAGTCCAAAACGCTAGCACAACTAACATTGATGTTTTTATTCATCTTAACTTATGTCATAGCAAGAAATCTACAGTACACTCTAAAGATACAGGCACACGACTTACAAACTAACAAACTAGGATGGCCTAACACTACTACATACCACTACTACTACACCGAGTCTTTGCTACAGGGAGTATTCAATTAAGATACAAAGACTAACCCATTTAGTCTACCAGTGGGCACGCAGATAAAGACGTAACTCTAGTCTGGCCTGGTTTGCCGGTGACGAGGAGGATGAGGCTCGAACCCTGGCTGGAGATTGTTTTCGCAGCCCCACTCCATCAATGTAGGATAGCCCGGACAGGTAGTTAAACGATGTTTTTACGTTTTTTGAAGAACCAGTGTTTTTTTTGTGCACCTGTCTTATTCCCTGTTCAGACTAACTGCACATTTACACTAATGGGTTAGGAATGAGGAAGGAAGAATTTGGAGTACTTTACCCATATTTGCACGGAGGAAGGGTGGGAAAATTATTTAGGAAAACTTATACCCGACTGGGATTCGAAATGTGATCTCCCCGTCATCGCCATTTGTGTATGGCTATAATAATGCCATAAACCAGACGTCAACCGTAGTTGGTCACTGACCTTTAAACCTTTAGTTGACCTTAGCGTACACACCGAACAGGTAGTGAGATGTGGCGAAAAAAAATAAAGTTGACCTCTCTAACCACTCGTCCCAATAAAATAACCTGTATTTATTGTCAACTTAGGTGCATGGAGATCTTCAATAAATTATATTAATTTTAGCATACATCACGATATTAATTTTTCTTTTTTAATCATCCCCTAAAACATCCCATTTAAAATACAGTTGCCTCATACAGCTCAAGTTGGACCCAAATATAATATACGATAGCAAGGTCAAAGGACACAACTAATCATATTATTATCTTGTTTCCCGTGATCTGTTTATTTTTCTCTACAAGGCAATCTATGTATTTATTTATTTATTCTGTTTAACAAATAATATTCAAGTCAGTGATTTTTTAAACCACTATTCATTCTATTAGGTTAAATAATTTTAATATAATGTTTTAATTCAAATTAGTTGAAAAATGACACCTGGACACGGGAATCAAACCTGCGAACTTTGACTTATCGTGTCAATGCTCTTACTATTTAGCTATCCAGGATTCGTCCCATGCCCAGGGCCATTCTTAACTCATAGTTTAAGGCTTGGTATTAATTACAATTAATTTAAATGTGGTCCTCTCCATACAGACATTGCCGTAATTACAATAATTTGCAACCTGTATGTTGATATGAATTGATATAGTTTTAATTTTTTTAATGTATTTAGCGTACAGTCAAAACAAATTAAAACAGAGTGGCCACATCCAATAATAGTATGAAAAGCATGGTCATGTCAGGTAATTTTTAACTGTCTGGAAAGTCAAAGAAATATTAGAGAATCTTGTATTTTGTTAGGGATAAAAGTTACCTGGCTGTTTATGAAAGATAAATTGTCTTTATTTATTTCAATTTTTAATTTTTTTAATTTAATCGGGAGAATTTGGATCCTTAGATCAGAAAAAGTCTTAAGAATTTTATTCTGAGATCATATGGTCACGCTGTAAAACAGAACATGATTTACAAATCAATTAATCTATGATTATACTCTTTGAATTGCAAACACAGTTCTAGCGCGCAAATATTTTTATAAATTGGATAGCAGGACTAATACCTGAAAACAATTAGTAAATCTCCTCCTTACATCACTTAAAATCGAACCAGAGTCTCCTAGATTTGTTACTGACTAACTATTGATCCATAAGTTCGGGCCTTAATTAAATCTAAAGGCCTATTATGAATTCTCAAGTTTTATTCTTCTATTGACAGTATTATATTTGACAGTCTCTACAACCACTTCCCTCAAAGGGATTAAAAAAAAGTTTTATTTTGGTTTTAAATACAGGTAAATCCCGGTACAATTTGATAATGTTAGACAACTGTAACCCGCTTAGGTGGCCGCATGATCTAAGGCGTCAATCTTGTGTTATATTAGACTCCCGATGACAGGGAGATTGGGGTTCGAATCCTGGTTGGGTGTACGCAGGGTAGTTTTTCTTTAATGGTTTTATACTCTCCCTCTATGCAAATTCAGGTACATTGAATTTAAATCCAACCTTCCGCATTAGCTTAGTTAGTACATAGGTTTATAACCTGTACAGATAGTAATATGTATGTTAAAAATATATACAGAATGCCCATACATTCTTGAATACAGATTATACCACACGATTCTCTGGCCTAAACTAAATATAAAATACTCTTAGGTAAAAATGCGTTATGCTCTTAGTTTTCGAAAAAAGTGACATGATAATAGAGAAAAATATTTTATTCCACTTTAAGGACAGCACGTTACATCAGCTGTAATATTGTCGAACCTTCACAATAGGTGTTAGAAGTTTGCTCCACGCATAGTAATACATTTTTCTGCACTTTTGATGCATGTGGCGTATACGTGGCGTTGCATAGGGACGTCAACCGTGGGGATAGCGGCATGTAACCGTGCGATGATGTCCTCAGTCAACTGCGGCAGGTCGTCTGGTAGGTAAACCAGTGATTTTAGGTGACTCGCAGAAATAAATCTAGTGGTGTGAGGTCTGGTGACTTCGGTGGCCATTCCACAGGCCCCTCGCGCCCAATCCACTTGCGGGGGTAGGTGTTGTGTAGCAGTCGGCTCCCTATAGCTGCATAGTGAGCTGGGGCACTGTCACACTGAAACCACATATCCTGGCGCGCAGGCAATGGGACGTCCTAAAAAGAAACGAGATAAGATGATGGCAATGAAGAAACGGTAATACTGTTAATTCAGCTGCTCCGGTAGCAAATAGGGGCTCAAGAGTGCAACCCCATCAATACCGGCCCATACATTGATGCTGAATCGCTGTTGAGAGTCACGAACTCGAGTGGCGTTCGGGTTAGCAGGTTCCCACAGGTGGTTGTTGTGAGAGTTAGTCTTACCATCGCGTGGGAAACAAGCTTCATCGGTCCACAGTATGTGACTGACGAAATCCTGATCCGTTTCGTATTGTTGCAGAAGCCACTCACAGAACGTTACACGTCGAGGAAGATCACCTGGCAGCAGATGCTGCGTTGAGGTGTAATGGTATGGGTGGTAGCCTTCACCATACAGAACCTGATGTACCGCTGACTTTGATACGTTTGTAGCCCGCTCACTGTCACGTATGCTGCGTGCTGGTGCCTGTTGGACAGCAGTTAGTACAGCATCCTCAAGATCCGCTGTCCGCACATTGCGTGGCCGTACCACATCCACGCGATGTGCTGGTCCCATTTGACCTGTCTCTCGGCAACGCAACTCCAACCGGCGAAACACATTTACACTTGGGTGCCGTCTGTTGTGATAGTGATAAGCGTACAATCGTGCCGCCGGTCCAGCTCGGCTGTTTGATGCACCCATGGCCATTGCCATGTCCCGATACTCTACGTGTGTCTACTTCATTGTCTATTTGATACTACTGAGCTTGAATATTTACCTAGCCCTATGCCTTACCAACTCATAATGTAAGGCACAGCGTTGCCACATAACCTCTTTCTTCTTCTGTTTCCAAAACGTTCATGTAGCTTTTCTCAGGAATTGAGGGCCTAACGTATTTTTACCAAAGAATATTTTCTACTTAGTTTGGAGCACATAATCGTGTGGTACAATCCGTATCCGCGAATTTCCGGACATCCTGTATATATATCTTCTGTTCATGCGTCTGTACTCAAACACCACAGAAAACGAGTACCTGCGCTGCTTCCAAATTACGATAGCCGCTTGTTTTGCCAAGAATTACCATATCAATTGGTTGTTGACTTGTACTGAATTAAGTAATGAAAGATGTATGAAAATATCGCCCGCGTGTACGGGTAATATATGGTCCGTAACTCTCACTAACTAATTAATTAAATAAATAACACTTTCAATGCACCCTGTCTGGACTTGAATTCCGGCCTTTCGGAGCATAAGATCTAAACACGCTAGCGCTGAGCTAGCTCTTTCGGCTATAAGATAATTGTTTAAAAAGTTAGCCTGGTGGATAAGTTTGCAGACTATCTCGCAGAGGAAATGTAACTGGGCGTGTAGCCTTATCATTTGCACTGTTAAAAACAATTGAAAGATAACATATATTAGAGAGGACTATCACAGGCTGCCACTGAAAGGCGACAGGGTTGATCACATGGTTACAGTCCAGTTTTAATAGGAAGGGTCTTTAAGAAAATAGACCCACAAACGCTTTTTGTGGCAAACAATAATACCATGTTACTATATTATTATTATTATTATTGTAATTATTATTAGGAATATATCTGGTCCTAAAAGGGATGAAGATACTGGGGAGTGAAGGAGGTTACATAACTATGAGTTACACACCCTGTACTCATCAGATAACATTATAATATACGTGAAAGAGATCGTGTATAATGAGGTGGACTGGATAGAATTGGTTCACGATAGGGATAGAGTGTAATGAGGTGGAATGGATAGAACTAGCTCAAGATAGGGATAAATGGCGTACTTTCGTAAGTGCGACAATGAAGTTTCGAGTTCCTAATGCCATAGAGTAAGTATATATTATATATAATGTGATACGGCCGTTTCTAGTTTTATCAACTACGAGAAAATGGCTGAACAGATTTTAACAAACGACCTCTTATTTTTAGGGTTAGAGGTTCAGGATGTCATCAAAATAGTAGTTTCCGACGGAACCTCTATTTTCCCAGCGAATTCTCAGATTTTTATAGAAACCCTGATTTGTGCATGTTCTTATAACCTGTAAATAAAATATTTTCCTTTGGTTAAAAATAATAACTCAACTCTTACTTAAGTTGACGGTACAACAAAGATCAAAATTATGGCAAAATTTTATGTAAACACTAAACAAACTAATGATAGTTGATTAGAAATATATCATTTTGTATGCATTGATACTTTTCCTCTTCTTTATTTTTGAATATTTAGCCTACCTTTTATCACAAAATGGCCGTTATAATATCGGTTTCTAACACATTATCTACATACATTATTTTGTTAAAGGCATGAATTTCGTAGACTGGGGAAACATTTAATGTTATTGGAATGTTGTTATCGTTAATTCGCATTAAATAATCAATATTGACTATAATTCGTGAATTAAAAGGCTAAATATAAATAATACATTTTTGCAAAAATATGTTCTTGCGTTATGGATTATAAATTATAAACGAAACAATTATGTAAAAATATGTATTGGTATACATAATACTACTTTGCAAAAATTAATAAAATGATCTTGAAGTGTGTTTAAAATACCATTTTAATCGTCTATGTGCTTTGTGTTCATTCCCCCCCTCTCCCCCCCACCAGAGTATTACAATACCAGTAAGTTCAGTGATGTTTCTTAGCCATAACTTAATTTTGAGTGTAAGTTGGTAATAACTTTTTTTAAAAGTAATGTTTTGTGTACCCAATATAGCTTCACACACACACTTAAACACACTCTCTCACACGTTCTCTCTCACAAACTCTCTCTAACACACACTATTTTTTCACAGACACACTCTATCACACACACAGTCACAAACTCTCTCTAACACACACTATTTTTTCACAGACACACTCTATCACACACACACACAGTCACATACTCTCACATACTTTTTCACACACACTCTCCCACATACACACATTCTCACTTTCTCTCTTACACTCTTACTATTTCACACTTTCTCTCTCACACACACCTTTTTCCCTACTCTATCACTTTAACACACACTCTCTCTTTCTCTCTCACTATCACTCACACACTAATACTCACTCGCTCACTCTGGCTCTTTCACACTCACTTTCTCCTTCTCACTTCCTAATACTAACAATCTCAATCACACACTCACTCTTACATTTTATGTCTCTCACCTCTTTATCTTTATATTTGTTGTATATAATTATGTGCCTATTAACGGTAAATTGAAATTACGAGAAAACTGTTTAACCGATTTTGACCATCGAACATTCATTTTAAAGGTTAGGTTTAGGTTAAGACGGGAAGGCTTCATAATTAACCTACACTGAAATAACCTTTTCAAACTGACACACATGAAAATGTTATTTATCTGGTAAAATTGAAAGATAAGTGGAAGGCGGGTAGTTATGTTATTTATAAATAACAATAATAATAATAATAATAATAATAATAAAACAAATAATTGAGGAAATATCATTGACTGTGGCCTTGGACCGTGAAACCGAGAAAGTTACATATGTCTGGACGTTTGTGTTGTATTATCATTAACTACATACACAGAGGACAACCTAACAAACAGAGTCTATGGTTGTTTGTGCATGTGTGACATCACCAAGAAGATAATATATGTTCGTTATGTGTTGTAGGGTGTTTAAAAACATAATGAATTCTAATGAATTATTATGATGTTGAATACATGCTATCATATAACTTATATAAATATATTTACGCACCGTAATTTATATAAATATATTATATGTGAATACATATATACCGTATACAACTTACTATAAAGTTATTAACAAGATTAATATATTAAATATTACATTTATTAAATTAATAAATATAAGGGTTGTAATGATTTATTTATTATAATCCTTCAATAATTTAAGCAGTTTTTATCAAATTAATAACCACGAACCCTTATTAAAATGAGAATGTTTTCCCCTTAATGATCCCCCATATTAAAAAAAACAGAGCAGATGATCACGCTGTCTAAGGCGGTAACCGGAAAAAAGCGCAAACGATAAAAGCGTACATGAAAATTTCGCACAGAAAAAAACTCAGGTATTAAATACTCACAGGGAAAAAGCTCTCACGGAAAAATACTCACACGAAAAATTCCCACACGAAAAATTGCTCACATGAAAAATGCTCATATGGAAATATACCCGCACGAAAAAAATTATAAATCAATGTTAATTTTTAACGGAATGTGAGTTTGATTGGGGTTTGGCATTACTAACCTATTAATTTCCACTTGTAAAATGCGCGTTTGATTTATTCTTGTGCATTCGTGGAGTTTGCATTAACTTTTTTGGGTCTTTTTGTTAATTTAAAGTGATTTTTTGGAATGTTTAGTGTCATTTTATGGATACATTATGACACACTTTAGGTCATCAATTTTCTGGCACTGGTACAACAGCATATCCAATGTTTACAATAAGTGCTTAGGGCTCAAATAAATACAAAAATACATCAAAATAGAGTTTTATTTAATGGCTATTATACATTTAAGTTGGATCTACATGCTGGTGTAGTTTGATAAGTAGGCTACATATTAAATAAAATAAAGACTATTACTCTAAAAAATTTAAACTGGAAGTCGACATTTTAATATGAAGTGTTGACCCTTGGGGACCCAATATCAATATTTTTACTTTCTCGTTTCACGACTCTCCGAATCAAAAAAAAGTTGTTTTCGCAATGCCGTCTGTCAGTCTGTACCTCTGGCTAGAGCCTAAACTATTTTACCGATTGTGCTAGGACTCGGTATCTAAAGTTTTCATACGATTATCCCGAGGAAATTTTGAAATTGGATATCCAACCCTAATTAATTTTAATTTCCTTAAGGGCAAAAAGAGAAAAATATTGATTTTATCACAATTGGCTTTAATGATTTTGATTGAATTTCATTTCTAAACTTCGATAAATATTACAAACTAAATGGATAGCCTCAATTTTTCGTCAAAATGACTTTAAGGATTCCGGTCTGATGTGTAAATTCTAATTGAGAAAAATTAAATTTTCTCGGAATCAGCTATAACGATTTTGATTCAAGTCCGCACCTAGGCGTTGATTAATATAATAAATAAAATCGATTTTTTTATTTCCCCATGAAAATTATTTTAGGGTTATCTACAGAAGCAAAAATGTTTTATGTCTCCGCAACTATTTGAGATACTAAATAGCTTATCGCTGTACAATTTTAGTACTATTAAAAGTAAAAAACTTTTATATGAAATCTATTTTTATAAAACCAATAGTTTATGATATATTGGCAAAGATGATAATATCATTTTGTTAGCTTTAATTGGGCAGAGATACTTAAGTTTAAACGCAATAGTTCTCTAATGCCATAGAGTAAGCAAATACTTACAAGAAGTGATGTTTTTCCTTTAACCTCTTAGGGTAAGTGTTTGTACAGCACAGGGGTGAATACAAGATTTTCATGAGGGCGGGAGGGACGTGGGGGCTCCCATTGGGATCAAGTCGGAGGGTGGGAGCTTCAAGAAATGTTGACATAAAAATACTTCAAACTTTGAGAGGAATTCTTTGAGTAATTTTTCAGTATAACGCTAAATTTGAGAATTATCCTCAAATGAAGGGTATAACATTAAATTTGCGATTAGTATTGAAATTTACTAAAAGCAAATAATAAGAACATATTTAGTGATTATTGAGAGGGAACAGTGGCGTATTCTCTGGGTATGCTAGTCCTGCGATGCATACCCATAATGATATGGACTAGTTTTTTGTTTAATTCAATGATGCCTGTGTGAACTGTGTAAACACTAATGTTTGAATTGTTAATAAATACACGTGTAATGAACTATTAATTTTTAAACTAATATTGGTTCATATTCCAAGAATACTGCGTTTTAAGTAATTCTTCTTCCAAAAGGTTCTACTAAGCACAATAGGAAAACTAGGGCTTGCTACTTGAAAAACGCAAGGCAAGCTAAGGTGTATCTAATGACCTTGCCCAATGTCTAGGGGGTGCCAACACATTCCTTTCCGCTCACCCATAAGTAATTGGCCAATGAGCTCGGGTTTTCACAACCCAGGTCATGCTGTTAATGTGAAGCAAGCTAAGCATTGTGCCAACTATTGAAAAAAGATTCAAGATCACAATGTTTATTTATTAAGCTAATTTAGTGTAGTTTAAGTAAAATTACATAAAATATATATAAAATTAATTGTAAAATAATAGTTAGTATATGTAACAAGCGATAAATTATACACTAATTAAATACATTGAGCTATGTTTAGGTAGTCACATGTATTTGGCAAACACATTTAACCACTTTTTCAAATTTAGTCATTTCAGCCCTGATAGACGAGCGAAAAGGGGGGGGGNAAGGGGGGGGGGGGGAGGTGAGTTACGAGGCTACTTTAACAGTAGTTGACGGTAATTCTTGTTTTTCTTTAGTAGAAAGGATCGTTGAGTTTTAATAGTGTTCTTTTAGTTTTGGTTTTTGTTTTACATTAATGACTTATTAGTCATTGTGATTTTTTATAATTATACATTAAATGAATCCCAAAAGTCAGGAGTGTGATTTCACCATTTCAAGATGATTTAGAAGGAAAAGGTAAAATAAAATATATTTTCATATAATTTTTAATAAGTGGCGCACCCAGCCATTTACTTTGGGGGGAGACATTCAATCAAGGCCGTAACAAGAATGACATTCTGATGGAGAGAGCGGGTTTGGGGTTGCACAGCCTCCTAATTCCTGAAGGCCAAGAATATTTATAAATATTAAATGCTTTTATAAATCATTTGGAGTAGTTTTATAGTAATTAATAGATTAAAATAATGCAAATTGTATTGAAGCTATTATTTATATGTTTTTTAATTGGTAATTTTGTGTGTAACGGTAAACCATTTGAATATTAGGCTTAAGTCTGAAGCATGGTCTTAAAATGTAGCATATACATTCGACACAACTTCAATGCTAAATATTTTAGTTATACTTAATATTATTTAAATTTCTATTAACATTATTTGTGGTGTTGGGGGTCAAATACCCTGTTTGCCCCTCGCCCATTTGGGTGCACCAGTGCTTACAGCAAAATATATGTGTAAATATCTTAGCAATAAACCAATGACGTAGCAATAGAGTATTAATAGTCCAAGATAATCTCCCCTCTGTTAGTCAGAGTTTACCCATCTAAATAGCTTCTGGAGCATAAATTCTCAAGTTGGGAGACTCGTTTGTTTCCATGCGGCATTGTGTGAGATAAGTTAGGCTTTAAGAAATAGTTTTATTACAACGTGAGTTGGACAATCCACTTTATTCCCTCTCACCAAGATCTGACGGACGCTTGATTCGATGTATCACTTCATTTTACTCTTATTATGATTGTTTGCTTTGAGTATTGGTAACTGTGTGCTTTTAATTACACTAGGCTAATTTAATAGGATCTGTCTCTCTTATGCATTCAGAAATGTGCCCATACCACTCTTAGCCCCGACATTAAGATTTACTTAAATTTATAACAATGTAGATATTATTACAATTTGAGCACCGCCTATGTGGTCTAGTGGTCATAGGTTCTGGTTACAGACCCAAAGGTCCCGGGTTTGATTCCCGGTGCGTCCAGATTATCTGGAAAGCAGTGGGTCTGGAATGGGTTAGATTCAACCTAGAGTGGCTAAATAAGGAGCTACTCGAATAAAGTAGTAGTGGCTCCGGTATAGAAAGCCGAGCTTAATGGTTGTGAGTCATCGTTGTGCTGACCACATGACACCCTCTATCCGCAAGAGTTGGCACTAATTCGCCAAAAAGTTTGGTAGCCACTCGGTAGCTATAGCCTGAATGAGGGCTGACACCATGGAGTTACTTTTATTACATTTTGAGTGGATGGTAATCATTGTTATGGATAAATAAAAGAAGAAAGAATATGTGAGTGGGGGAGGGGAGGGATCAAAATTTCCTAAGATACCATACAGTTAAATGGAAATGATAAATGTTCGAGAACCACTGTTCTATATGGACACATCTTCAAATATATCCCTTGAAATAATCCCTTGACGTTTCTGGACAGCGGGGGTTGAGGGTTCCCGGCCCCCAAATCTCCGTTGCAACTCTTAGAGTACAGCATACCTATTAATTTTTCTCAGAATACGCCACTGAGAGGGTAAATAAGTTTAAACATTATAACATTTAACACGTTATGTGTGTGGTATTACTCAAAGATTTTGTTTAAAGCACGTTATTTAAAAATAAATTATTTTAAAGATCTTTATTTATTATTAATCATTGAAATAGTGGTAGTAAAAATAATAACATAAATTTAATCCTAAACAATGTTGTGCAACAAGGTGAGAGGTGCTCAACTTAAATTTGGGTAATTTCATTCATGCATATTTTCACTATTTTAATACTTAATGTGATTGTTTTAAGTATTAATAATAATTACCGTATATTAATCATTTAATAATGTTACCAATAAATATATAAAAAAATTAAATCTGGTTAGTGAGATAGTATTATGTGAAAATAAAACTAGGAGTGTCTTAAACATTGATTTAATTGGTTTAATTTATTGACGGGGGGCGCGCTCCCCCTACGCTCCATTCCTGGATCCACCTCTGTTACAGCAATGTTCTATCGCTCTCATTTTATACCCAATAGTCAATAATTACCTATTTTAATGGTAAAAATTTATAAAAGAAAAATTTAATAACAATGCGATAACCATACGATGTGCATCCCCTAATAAAATGTTGAATATTTTAACCAGAAGTCAAAATTCTAATACGAAGTGTTGACTCTTGGAGACCAAATATTGATATTTTTTATTGGTGCAGATGTACAAATGAAGACGTTAATTCTTTAGAAATAAAATTATAAAATTTATAGCCGCGAGTAAAAAAAAATGTTTGTAACTATAGCACAATTTGTTCGCGGGTTCGCTAGTGTATATTATATTACGAATTTTGAGTAAATATCCACATTATTAAACACAAGAGCGAGAAAATCCGTGCGAAGTTCCGTACAATTTATTTTTGTAGTGACATACATAACACAGATACCAATTTGGTACAAAATTGTTAGAGCCGCTTTCAAAATATTTCGAATTTTCTAAAATTACTCATCAGACCTTCAACTAATTTTTATCCAAAAACCAAATAAATATAAGGTGTTATCGCACCTATTTGGGAGGTCAAATATAGTCTATACATCAATTTAAATTAAAATCGTTAAAGCCATTTTTGAAATTGGAATTCAAAGAAGCACTCATCGTCCTTAATTTGAGGACTAGGGTGAAAATGAAAAAAAAAAATCTGGACGTATAAATTTGTAAAAATTAAATATCAAGTTTGAGCACATAAGTTGCATAGAGACACAGTTTTGTTTACATTTTTTATTTCGATTTCGATTTTTTCCCCGATTACAATACTTTCTCTTTTGATGAGAAAGTAAAAATGAATGGGAGCATTTGTATCAATGAACATTTTTTCGTGTGTGCACTTTTAATCTTAGCTTTTTTTCCGTGAGCATTTTTCGCGTGAGCATTTTTCGTTTGAACAATTTTCATGTAGGCATTTTTCCATGTGAGTATTTTTCTTGTGGGCATTTTTCCATGTGGGCATTTTTCTGTGTGAGTATTTTTCCATGTGAGCATTTTTCCGTGTGGGCTTTTTTCCTGTGAGCATTTATGGTTGTGGGGTTTTTTCTGTGCGGAGTTTTCGCGTGGGCTTCTTTCACGTGCGCTTTTCTCCTAGAATTGTCTAAAGCGTCAGGCTAGCTGTAGACTTAATTTGTGATGATGGGAAGGTTGAGACTCGAAGCTCAGTCGGGTGCTCTGGGGATATTTTTCTTCTTTTTTTATTTATCACTATGTTTATTCATCCTATCCCCCACCCTTAAGCGAGTGTACTTTTTCTTAAAAACAACCTTCCTCATCATGATCATCTAAATTAAGGCACTAGTAACTCCTGTGTTGTAGGCTATAAAACTCTTTCTGAACCGAGTGCGTACATCAACACTAGAGAATTTCTATGAGCGAGAGTGAAAGCGCCTACCAATTTTGCCGGTAATCGACATGGGACCGACAAATTTACTACCCCTCCGAAGGAAGTTGTTCTAAGGAATTTTATCGCTCACCACTCTAATGGGGCTATCTATGGATGAGGATGGTAGAATTTAGAGGAAATGTACATTTAATTGCAAGTAGTGAAAGGTGGATACGATTAAGGATACCTAGGTTTATTAGTCCTGGACCCGAAACCTGACCTTCCTGCTATCTATAGAAAAAAAAGCGGGGGGCGGGGAGGAAAATACAAATTCCATTACTATTTGTGTTGTGAGCCTCCTGTTACTGTGATTTACATAATTCAATTCACAAAGAGAGGCTTCTCTACCATTTTACCTTTCGTTTCCCGGGCATTTAGATCTTTGATGATCAACCAAAATATGCACACTTTTAGACTTCAATGTGGACAGTTTCAACTTTTAAACTAGGTTTTCATGTCTTTATATTTATAGGGTCAAGAAAATAGTTTGGTTTTCATTCCAGTAAACCCCGAACTAGTGTACTGTTAAAGGTTCTGTCAGTAGGTAACCTAATCACATCTGATGGGCAATATCTCAGCCACTTAAGCAGCCCCTTAAAAGCTCCAAGAGAAATTCCATTCACCAATGATTCAAAAGGACTATTTACTTTCCAAACAAGTTTATTTAGTCAAAATTCTTCGACGATTATAGTAAGTATACAAGTTATAAACTAATTTAAACTAGAACATTATAACTAAAACTTGAATATTCGCTTAGTTGTACGTACTTAACGTTAATATGAACATCCTGAAATAAAACCAAGATCCTTTATATCTGTAGTCAGCCTATCTAAATAATATCTCGAAAATGGGCTTCCAAAACATAAATTAATGAAATATTTTATTTATGTTTTTACCCAATAATACTTTATTAATTATATTAAATCCATCTATCCAGTTCAAGGGAAGGTCAAATTTGGCTCTTTCCTACTTCCCTGGCAAGCTATGAAAATAACCATAATATAACTGTAGCCCGCTTCGGTGGCCGCGTGGTCTAACGCGCTACTCTTGCAGTAGATTAGATTGGTTCGAATCTCGGTCGAGTGTACTGAGGGTGGCTTTTCCAAAATGGGCTTCCACTCTCTCCCTCCACGCAAATGCTAAACAAATATCTTAACCTTTTGGTCGCTGACATTCTAGTTTGTGTGCCTGGCACTCTAAACCGTGCGTCCACCAAAGCAGGTTCCAGTTTGTGTGGGAACGGTCATCGTGTCGAGTGTAATAATGACACATACAATTGGGAAGCGTCTGGCTTTAAAAAGGATGCGCCCAATAAAAAGTTAACATGCGAAACGAATGTGCGATCACGCTTAGTGTTATATTATATTAAAGCGTACTAAGAACCATCATTATAATGATTTAACATAAATCATGCACGCGTGCTTTGCTTATTACTATGATATCGACGCAGGGTAGGTTAATAACAAAACATCTGAATATGCGAAAAAAAATCTTAATTAACTAATTTGTAATTTTGTTGGTTAACTTGCATTTTCTATACTTCATACATATTATATCAGCACAATGATTTACAAACTAACTTAATCGAAGTCACGCCTCATCCAGTCGTCCCAGCACCTAGCTATTCCCTGATTTTGGTAGGCAGTACAATATTTGGTAGTTACTAAAGCTACTAAAACAATGTTAATATACTTCTACTTCATGTCATGGTATTTGCAACTTTCACTTTTGATATATATTATCAATACCTATAAAATAACACTACTAATATAATAACATGCTATCAATGTTGACTGCAAATTAATATGTTAGAATTTTCTAAACCGTTCTTCCTACCAAAATCAGACTATGGGCCAGTTTCATAGTCAAATTTAGTACGCCTCAAGTGCGACGCTACACTAAGTTCATGACGACACCTACCTAAACTCGAATGGAATGGGCCGGTCTCGCATAGGAAACTGGCCCATTCCATTCTGGTTTAGGTAGGTGTCGTCTTGTACTTAGTGTAGCGCCGGACTTGAGGCGTACTAAACTTGACTATGAAACTGGCCCTATATCTATTTATTGGATCGTAGGATGGACCTGTATACAACTGGTAATCATATTTGGGCCCGCGAATGAACGTCAAGTTCGACTAGTATATATTGTCAGTAACGGGGAGGTTGAGGTTCGATTCTCGGCCGCGTAAACTTTACTAAACGATTTTCCGCTCTATCTTCACATAAATAAGGATAAATCCTATCTACATTCTAACTTCATCAACTCTATCTCATTAATTTTATTATATGCATACATCCTGCAGGAAGTATAACTCGGTACAAACAAATATATTTGCAAGCACCTCCCGGATTGAAACCAAACTCATCATATATGTAATCTTTGTAAAAGTTCTTCAACTAAAATATTTACTACCTAACCAATATACATAATATTTTCTTATAATTGTTTGCTTGGTTAAATAAAGATGTGCGTACAGTACATATCAATAACCAACACGACGTTGAATCAAATTCTCCAACCGCCATATTTTGTTATGAAACATAAGAAATGTATCTGACTGCTGGATAAGCTACCCTCATATATTCATACGTCAAGCCACGTGACCTATAGCTATTACTTTTGACATTGAATGGTACAAGGGAAGGGGGAGATGAAATACAATTTACCTCAAATTGAGTTAGTGCTGCCATCTATTAGACAATCATGAGACCATTCTAATACACTTTATAATCTAATGGTTCTACGCCCCCCCCCCCCCCCCGCCCCGCCACCCCCCCCCCCCCCCCGGCGCCCCCCCCCC